>LPNX010297724.1:0-12088 GCA_001517045.1 Pseudotsuga menziesii
GCGCCCTGGGTCAACTAAAAAGACATAGCTTGACATTGCCGTCGCTATAGCGACGTAGCTCCGTGGATACAGCGACGTTGAAGGAGGAATCCGTCGATATAGAGACGGCGTAGATTACCAACGTCGATACAGCGACGAGTAAGCGTCGATACAGCGATGGCACGTTCATTTTGCTTCCGATTTCACACCAAAAAGTATGAAACGTGGAAAACCTCCGTGGAAAAACCCGTGCTCTTGTATTAGTGTTAGTTAATTTCATTCCTGCAAAATCCAATAAAAAAATTTCACTTATAAAGTAGAAAAACAATGAACTAGATTAGACAGGGACGCCTTTGGTGTATATCTAGGGATGAAGAAAATACCTGAGATACTGAAGCACTTTATTGTGCTTTACCCTGGGTATGTTAGTGGTAAAATGCACCTAAAATACACACAGGTAATTACTACCATGGAAAATTGTTTACTAAAAAGTTTGATATACTATTATGGAAACAATTGGTGGAATTATGTAAAAAAATTTTAATAAAGATGAGGGTCAATACGTTATGGAATTCTCATGTAAACCTCCAAGAGCCTTGGATGGCTCAGCTGCGTCAATGTTTGCCCCATGTTTTTCTTCATTATAGAACTTTCCTAATGCTTTTGAAAACTGCAGGCACAAACCAAATAATGAAAAAAATATATCTTTTCAAACAATAGCTTAGATAGATTTTAATTTTTCAATACAATTATAAGTAAAATTCATTGGTTGATGTCACCAACCCTTTTTGTAAAATTACCACCAATATGCATACCAAACAAACAGTTCATGGATCGACATTACTATCAAACAAGTCATGACAATAGCTTTAGGAGGATATAATATAGAATTAGGCTAATAGCTCAATTAGAAGCTAATTAGGCAGGTTCAAGGACTTCATAAAAAATAAGAACTAACGAGCCTAACAAGTTTTATAATGCGATGATGGATCTTTGATGTATAAAAACAAATGCAATGGATCTATAACATTTCTTACACTAAGATTTAAAATTTTAAAATCAAATGAATTGCTAGGAACTAAAGAACTAGAGAATCTTATGGAATACTTCACTCTAGAGTCCAAAAATAACAAAGGAGACATTGTAATAAAGCATATGGTACTAGAATAATGCCCCAAACCTAAATTGTTCGTCTTTAAAATCACAACTAGGTCTACACAAATTGTTTTCATGAGAGTGACTATCTTCAAAATCTACATATACATTTAATTAATCAATGAAAGATGATCATACCTGTAACCCATATTTGGAGTTGGTTGGAGAGGATTTTCTTTCATCTATAAATTTTACAAAACTCCTAAGATAGTTAACATTATAAGATATAAACATTTGAGATACACATAAGATGGTAACCGATTTATCTCATCTCCTAGATTTAGTTTTATGTAGTGAAGAAAATAAACCAAAAATTACAAGTCCACCATCAATTAAAACTATGTTCTACCATGTGCCCCTGTTGTTTGCCATAAATAGCATATGGTTGCAATCAAATCCAACACCCACCACCACCTTCTCAGAAAGAAATAGTACCTGAAAAATAAAATGCAAAACTCAGAATTTTGGTTGGTTATGCCTACTTTACTAATATACATGTGCAACCAAAAAAATAGCATTGACCTTCCTAAACTTTAAAACTCATACAGTTTCAAAACTGTAATTTTGTGAATGATTGTTCAAAAACAATCCTTTACTTAGTCATTCATAGTTAACCATACCTCTTTGGTACTCAAAGGAAAATCGCCTAAGGATACAATTAATGTAACTTGAAAGTATGACACCTTGACTATGGTGTGATTATTAATCTACAAATTTCCACAATACTCATCTTTAATATCTTTTTAGACTGCGATGAGAGTAATTTTATTTTTATGGGCCAACATATTCTTATCTATCTTCAACACTCATCTCTAGCTTACCCAAATTTTATGTGTAATTTCTAATAGAAGAAAAGGAAAGAATATGAAATGCACAAAATCACTTTTCTCTTTTCTTTGTAGAGATATGGAAGTTCCCTTGCGACTCATAAGGAGAGGGAAAAGTTCACTTTTAGAGTGAATGTGTCTTCCTAACCCATCCAAACTTACTTCTCCCACTGCCCTGCCTAACTATAGATCTTGTCGCTCTCTCTCTGGCCTATACAAAAAATGAAAATTTCAACGTCAACTGGACCCTTGGGCAAGTTACTTGGTTGGCTGGGCAAAACGTAACGAGATGGAACAATGTTATTTCCTATTTGCTGGATTCTCAAAATCATTCTGGTTTTTTAAAAACAGGAGAACCCATCCAAGAGAAGTGTGGAAAAGGGTGAGAAAGGAATATGATTATGCCAACATAAGTTTACAGGTATGCTAAAAGTAGCTAAAAGTACACCATCAAGAATAACAGTGCTAGAAAATATGGTTTAATTGTTAACAAATGAACCACCAAGATACGGTTAAATTGCTAAAATCACACTGGGTCAAATATCATAAATGAATTAAAATTAGATTCCTTTGTGATTGGAAAGATGGCATTCACCATTTAAACACATTCATTCAAAAATCCAATCTTCTATTATATAAGTCTTCTATATGCATGAACAAATCACCACACTTAACATTACATTGACAGATTCATAGGTTTCTGGAGTACTTGACAGGTGAGTAGTTTGTTTACCTCTGTATTGTGTTCTTCTAGGTTTTTAGAGAACTTGTAAAGATGGGCTTTCATGACACGCCCAGTATATGCTTTAGTGCATGCCGTATATTTTCCTTTATCCTGCAGCTTTCATATTGTACAAAACTAGATTCCCTTCATGGTGAGAATTCTGGAGTGAACTGTGTCAGAAAACCAAAATATTCCCTGTGGACAAATAGGAATGTTTTAGGTGCAAAACAAAGAAAATATGCTTGGGAGAACATTGATAACTGTATAATAGGCTTTGTTTGTAAGAGTCTGATGAATTGAGCGGAGCTCAACTCAATTCCACAATGTAAGTTTCCTTAAAATATATAATTACAATTACTGGTAAAACAAGTTGGCAATGTAAGTTTCAGGTGAATGGACTACACAAATTTGATCCATAAGTAAAGGAATAAGTGGAAAATCTAACAGTACACGTGAGTACTTAGTTTACCTCTATAATGTGCTCTTCTAGATTCTTCCAAGAGTTGTAAAGATGGGATTTCATCGCACGCCTAGAGTATGCTTTAGAGCGTGGCCTTTGGGACAAATATTTTGCTTGTATCCTGCAGCTTTCATATTGTACAAAACTAGATTTCCCTTGTCAAGAAACATGAATGCTTTAGGTACAAAACAAAGAAAATATCATTTTGTACCTAAATTATTTATGTTTCTTTGATAAGTTGTACAGTAGGCTTTGTTTGCTAGAGTCTGATGAATTGAGCGCAGCTCAACTCAATCCCACAATGTAAGTTTCCGTAAAATATATATTTACAATTACTGGTAAAACAAGTCGACAATTTAAGTTTTAGGTGAATGGACTACACAAATTTTATCTTTGCATATGGACAAGTAAGAAAAAGGAAATACAGAAAGATTATTTTATTGTAATTGGTTCATTGGACTCCATTGTATGTTCTTGTGTAAGAAATTCTCATATGCTTTGTCATTTGCAAGAGATTGTTTGCTAATAGTTACAATGCCGTAACATGTACTGTACATAGTATTCCATGTTACTGGATCTGCCTATGGAGGATACAGGATTTACATTCCTCAGATTGGATCTGGATTTGGATCTCTTGCTTGGGATCTGTTTCTAGTTTGGAAATCATGGAGGATCTGCTTGAGATATGTTTCTGGCCTGCCCAAAACATCAAGCTGGCAGATCTTAAAAGAAGAAGAAGAAAACATAAAAGAAAGAAAATTAAAAAGGCAAATTATGAGGCCCTGAAACCTTAACTTTTGCCAATAAAATAGGCACATAATTCTGGAACAGACTAATCTGAGCTTTTCACAGCAGCTTGCATTTTTGAGTTTGTGAAAGGCATTTGGAGATCTGAATTTTCTATTTTTTCTGGTTTATGTTGTTCTCTTTTTTTTGTTCTTTTTTAAACTATGTATATTTTTGCACATGCATTGTTTCCCTAAATCTGGATCCCAACTTTCCAAAAAATCGATTTGGGTCTGGATCCATATCTGTGTCCATGTGATTTAAGTTTTAGACTGTGTTGCTTTATGGTTGAAAATCAAACAAATATATTTCGTACTTTGAATCCAAAAGACCAATCTACTTTGAGAATATCACTTACTCTCAGCATGACCTTACAAGCACTCGTCAAGTCTTAGTTCAGGTATTAGTGATTTATGTTGCGAGCACTTCTTCAACTTTGAGATAACTTCCTGATTTTTTCCTTGCAAAAGTTCCACATAGACGACGAAAAACAAAACCAAAGTATTCATAGGCATCAGCGAGACTGCGTGTGTTTCATATTCATGTGCTTGTTGAAGGTCCCCTTGCATAGAAAACACAACCGCTAGATTTACATAAATGGTGGTGCATGCTTTCCCACCTATTAAATGAGAGATTCTTTGATTTTCAATTGAATTTTGAATTAAAGAATTGTTGACCACAAAATTTATTATATCTTCACCATATCCACTTGCCTCACTGTTCTCCCCACTTCTCCACTTATGTTCACCTTCATTACCATTAAATTCTAGCTCAATGTTTTCACCTTCTTCCATGCAAACTGACAAATGCTTGGTTTCTTATTTAGGGAGGTTTAGAGGGAACAATGGCTCTGACGCATAGATATAATTTTGGATCTTCCTGAATCACAAAAAAAATGAAATTGATCGCATAATACCGAGGATCAGGCCAAAAATCTCCCATAGATTCTGCATGGATCTGGTTAAAAAAAAAATTGTTCAACTTCCTATACTTCATAATATTGAACGTCTTTTGCAAACAACATAAAAGAACTAAAGGGAAAAGAACATAAGAACAGTAAACACATTACAACCATAAATCTCTTCACCTAATCCACAAGGTAGTTCCATTTCCTTCCTGTTGCTAGGCACAATTCTAAAGCAATTATACTCCACATTAATTTTGGGACATATACAAAAAACAGACATGCAACATAGCCACCCACCATATTTTCAACAGCAAGTTTCTTATAAAATAAGTGAGCTCTTAAGTAGTTCAGAAGTTTATAATTTAAAAGCATGGCATAAACAGAAGCATTTTCCATGAAAATTTTGAATCCCATATTAAAATACCCAGTACTGGTTTTTTCTTGTTTTTTTTCCCTAAGGTATTTTTTGTCACCATTGTGCATATAAAAAATTCCGATCTCTCTTGTTGATCCAAGTTGATCCACTCATATAGAGGTCTCATTTTGAATGAGTTGATTATTCCTAATTTCTTTGCTTTTCCTCTAAATATTTGAAATCTCATGGAGTGCTCTCAAAAAGTGAAAATTCTCTTTGTAGTGGCCATAATCATATTGTTACATTTCATTGCAATTTTATGACATTGCTAGTTAGGAACCAATAATTCTATGGTTTGAAAAGCAATCACTCGTATAGATTTCTAAATGACAGACAAATTAAGGTTACAATATTCCAAGTTTTATTTCATTTTTCTTTTATTGACTCTTATTTTAACCACACATGTATACCTAACATTTTAATGAAATTGAAGGAGAAATAAGAAGACAGAAGACTCCGAGGAAAAGAGAGTAGCATACCTCAATGCTCATTAGAGTCATTTGTTGGCCAACATCAATACTTTCAGAATCATGAAAAACAGTCTGACTCAGTGGTGTTTACTTGGCCCCAGCTGATGAAGGAGCTGAAATCAGAGAAATGCCTTGCCAAATTCTGGGTGACTCTTGATGGTGTGTTTCTTTGTGTAATTTTTCATCTGGAAACTTTTTGATTGGACTGTTGACATGAATATTTTGATCTCCAAATGGAAGCTTCTTTGAAGTGGTCTGTATTTGGAGTTGCTTGGAAGATCTTGATGGAATACCTTTACAGTTATGGTTGTTGAATGAAGATCCCATGATAAGACCTTTGTCTATTGAAATAAGGTTTTCAGATACATTTAGTGGACTTTTCTTTGTTTTACTAGTTTTCAAACACTCTGGCTGCTTCAAAAGTGACTCTACATTTTTTGAAGATCTTAGGCACATTTGTACAATATTTGTACATACATTTTGTTAACTATCTTAGATGTCCTCTTTCAGTAGTCACCTAGAGAAGATGATTGTATGGAAGACCAACAGGACAAAGGTTCTATGTGCAGTGGTTATCTGATTGACAAGTTCTTATCCAATGAAACTATAGAAGAGATTGTATAATCTTTGGTGATACTCTTATACGTGACTCATCTTGTCTTTACCATAGACATTAGAATTTTTTTACATGTGAATGCAACCATGCCCCTTTATAAATCAGGTAGAAACGAGCGATATGGAGGGGAAGGAATGGGTCAACAACACTACGAAAAAGCTCAAGGGATCTTCTCCAATTGGCTTGAAGTTGACCTTACAATCATTAATCTCTTTCTTTCCCACCATCGAGTGGATTTTCAAATTTCAATCAATGATCTATTTGACTAGCTGTGTCTTTTCCCTTGAATAAATTTCAAAAGAAAGGGAATAAATTATGCAACCTGCCCTAGATGCATATGAGACTATGGTTTTCCTTTCATTAGGATTTTCATCCAATGTAGGCCTCACTGCACATTTATAGGAAAGAGGTTAAGCGTCATGCCTCGTATGTTTTCCCCGAGGTATGATCTTTTCCCAAGTGGTTGAGTGCCACCTGTCAGATTTCGATCAATTTATATTATATTCAAGATGGAACCCACACATCTGACTGCTTTTGGAAATTGCATTTTAGCATACAGATCTAATGCAATTTTAATTTTCAAAGGAAAATGTTCCATAAAAACTGATATAATGTTTCTCAAGAGCACTTCATGTTTTTTTATCTATCATCTTCTTAAAAATTGATATAGAAACATGTACCTCATGTTTTTGATCTATCATCTTTTCAGATCTATTGTGAAAAATTGTGATGGAGCAATGCTCTTTCACTGTCTTTGTTGAGGACCCTATGCTTAGTCTAATATAGTTAAAAGTTCAATTGAAGTAAATCTATTCTTTTATGTAGTGTATTTACAGAGTGTTCTGTTTACATCAGAAACTGGAAGAATTAGAGAAGCATTTAGTTGATTTGAACACTGGAAATAGGAACATTGTCAGAGAAGCAATTGAATACTTCTCTCTTCGAGTCCATCCGGGGAAGAAGAGAATTCTTCATAAGTAATAAAATAAAAAGTTCTGGAAAATAACTGGTAGTGATGGAAGCCTTTGGTGTTTATATTTATTGATTTGGAGTTGAGGATTCTAGATATAGCTTGAGTCTTCCAGATATTTGTCTCTGTGCAATGGTTCTCAGATATTTGTCTCTGTGCAGTGATTCTTTGATTGACAAGTGCTTCTCCAAAGACAGTGTAGAAGAGATTGACAAGTGCCCGAAGCCCAAGGGAGAATGGTGAGGTAACAATGGCCACTTCCTTGAGTTACTGAGTTTGTTGGAGGGCTAGCTCCGCCTTGCAACTATAAAACCCCTACAAATTTTTAGCTAACATATGGTTTGAATTTCACAGAGGTTTAACAATACAGGACTTCTCCCACATAATCATTTGGACACTTGTTGAGACACTTTTGGAGTCTTATTTCAAGTCAATTTCAGCAGTAAACTTAGCCCTAGATAAACTTTGTGCTCAACTAGCCAAATATAACAACTCATAACAGTCATATAGCATGCATTGTGGCATGAAACATCACACTCAGGCATATCATACTTGGAACATATTTTCATAACATAAAGGACTTGTTGTCATTTGCACTTGGAATGGATTGCAACCAGCAACGATGACCCTTTTCTAGGCATACTTTTGTGACAGATTAGTGAGTTTGTAGGACTGTATAGCAAACTTGGAGGAAACCAAAGCTGAAGATAACCTCATCACTCCCATAAATCCATATTTGAAATTTTTGTAGCAGCCCTTCTGGACAGATCTAAGATAAGCATTTAGGATGCCATCCAGTAATCTATACCTGCTTATGAAGCACAAGTTCTGAGGTCTCACGTGGGGAAAAACATAGGATTCAGTAACACTATTCATGACAGCCTTCTTGTAGTTTATCCAAAAGGAAAGTATTAGATTGAAAGGATGGTAAGAATTCTCTCAGGTCGTAGAACATCTTCTTTGCTATTAGGCTGGTATTTTGAAGCATCTAGAATTATTCTCTATGGCAGCATTTTGATCAATCTTGAGCATCGCTTTCAGGGTTAGCTAGTTTTATATTTGAAGCACATTTGGATATAAGCCAAGGGCCATTTGCATAAACACCTTGAGAGGCGAGACAACAAGACTGACTCAAATCAACCTTGAATTTTATGGTGACAAAGATGAAACCATGTCCTAAGGGAAAATGTCTGTGGAAGCCTTGTGTAATCTCTGTATGAATAGACCTTAACTTATTTTGTAGCATCCCTTGAACAACATGAAATTGCCTCATTTAGGTCTCATTTCAGTATGCCCTACCTGCCATTCATACCTAAGAAAGGGAAACTTCTGCTAGGCGCAGCTTTATGCCAATGGCATAACCCTGTAACCAGTATTCTTAAAAAATCCGAGGCAATCCAACCAGTGGTGGCATATATTAGTTAAGGATATATGATTTTCATCCAAGGCTTCTGGAGGTTCACGAGAATTGCATAACGTATTGACCCTCATCTTTATTAAAATTTTTTTACAGAATTCCACGAATTGTTTCCATAATAGAATATCAAACTTCTTAGTAAACAATTTTGCAGGGTACTAATTACCTGAGTGTATTTCAGCTGCATTTGACCACTACCATACCTAGGGGAAAGCACGGTAAAGCGTTTCAGTACCTCAGGTATTTTCTTCATGCCTAGACTGGTACAGTAACATGATCGAAGTTTCCTTAGCACATGAGATTGGCCCCGACATCAAGGAAATGGTCATCTAATGCAGAGCACAATAGTTGCAACGCATTAAATTCTTCGAGAATAAGCAAAAACTTCTATCTATTCTTCTAAACAGAAACATCTGGGAAATAGCACCTGCGAACAGAGACACTCCACAATTTAAGTTTCAGCATACGTGAGCTAATAAGGTAAGGTCATCGGGACTTTCACCTGGTCGTGGATGCAGCTTTTCTATGGAAGCCAACCTGCCTAAATTTTAACCTGGCTAAACCTGGTCATGGATGTGCCTTTTGTACGGAAGCCTGCCTGTCTATCGAGACTTAAACCTAGGTGATCCTTACAACAAGCGTCCCAACTTGAAACTAGACCACAGCCCGGCCAGCAAATACATAACAGTTAAAATGAAGCCTTCTATTTCTTTTTAAGAAAGAAAAATACATTGTTCGACCATGAAATTGAGGACTAAAACATCCACACAAAACTTGTTTTTGAATATTTATCCTTCCAAATTCTGATGTCTCGAGACTGCCTAAAATTGCAGTTGCATAGAAAAGTGTCATTTTCCACATTTATTCATACCAAATTGCATTTACAGACCCACATTGTATTTCTTTAGACACCTTACATACTACAATTCATTGGAATATTCAGAGGCTTTATTCACAGAACTGCAGTGGACGAAAAAATAAACAAAAGCTGAGAATGACTAATGCAATTTCATACTTGAGTGACAGCCGCCCTTGCCTTCCAATCCATTCGAAATCGGCCTCACGGTCTCAAACTACGCCCTCACGGTCTCAAACTATGCCCTCTCTGCTGCCGTAATACCGATCTCCGCCTTCACCTTAAACCTCATAATTCCGTTAAAGAACTAGATGACACAACACTGCAAAGCAAACCTCCCAACTCTTCGAAAGTGATCACCCTTTCCGGATAACACATCACCAGTTTTAATAAGTATATCCTTTCACAGGCAAATAGGGCAAACAAGAAGGTAAGATAACTCTAAAACAGAATTCTATACTCCACATCTACTCAAACCTGCCATCACTAAACTTCTGATTGCAAATCCCGAGAAAACAAATTATCAAAGTTCGTTCAGAAGGCTAAATTGCAAAAATTCCGCCATTTCCTAGCCGATTTGCGAGCGATCAAAGACAAATCCGTTGGGCATTGCACGGACGAGTTCGCTGTGGTAACCATGAAAGATCCTCTGGAGAAGATGGTATAAATTTGCAAGTGGTCGGACGATCAACAGATAAGAGTTTTTGGTTGTAGACCATGGGAAGGAGATCAACAGATAAGGGTTTTTTGTTGTAGACCATGGGAAGGAGAAGGAGATCAACTAGAGGATTAATAGTACATTGTAAACCAAACAAGACTTCAATATACAAAAGTTGGTTCCATAAAGCAAGGCCAAGCCCAGTCCTTTCTCCCACATTCCCTCTCTTTTTAAAAAGAGCCTTGTTTTGGGGGCGTTCAATACCGAGCATGATGCGGCGGGTCGTTACATCTTAGGTTATTTGAGATCCAACGGTTTATAACACATCTAATGTAACATTAAATAAGCTGGCTTTTTTATCTTTGAATATATGGTAAACAATAATTAAAGTGTATATGGACAAACATTATCTAACAAATATGATATTGATTTGGAAAATAAATATATATATTTATTGTGTGTGTGTTTGTTGACTTATTTTTATGGTGTTATTCAAGGTGAACCTCTATTTGGAGGAGTTGGAAGACTCCTCAATTTACTATCAAATATGAAAATGTGTATTAAATATGCAATAGGGTAAGCTTTCAATAGCAAAGCTGAACTAGAAGCGCTATGGGCAATTCTAAAAATCGCCAAGGACAAGCAAATACACAAACTTCAAATCTATGGAGACTTAAAAATGGTAATGGATTTGTCCAATGGTCAAAGCAGCATTAGAGCACCACATCTACAACATGTGTTAAATGAAATCCAAACGACAAGATCTCGTTTTGAACAGATATCATTTGTACATATATAGAGAGAGTTGAACTCAAAGGCAGATACTCTTTCAAAATTGGCCTTAGTTATACAACTTGGGGTTATCGAAGTGGAAGAACGTAGCAATAGACTAATCATCGATTTCTTCATAATGACTTAGAGAACAAATTTGCATTTCACTAAGACCTGATAAATCAAGAAGCAACAAGCTCATTAGAGCAGCCAGAATCTGCTAGATTTTTTTATAAGAAAAGTTGAAATGTAAAGAAAGAAGCCTAAAAAGAAGAACAAGGTGTAAGCTCAATAGAGCACCTCATGTTTATTCAATGAATAAAAGATTTTTTCTAAGGATATAGATATATCAAATCAAGATGGAATGTCTTCAATTACCCTGCCTAAAATTAATTTCAAATGGATCTAAATTTTTTAATCAAACTAATTAAAACTGCGTGATTTTGTATTATTAAATATAAAAAAATAAATTTTTTAATCAAAATAATTAAAATTACATAATTTATTATATTAAAAATAATAATTAATTTATTAATAAATTGAATTATATATAGAAAAATAATGAAATTTGATTCTCTTCGTGAAGAAGCTACATGAGATATAGAAGGCTTATCAAGTAGCATTGGAAGATGATGAGGTGTTCACAAAAAGAAAGCATAGGAAAAGAAGAGTGAGTGACGAGACTATTAAAAAATGGGGATGAGCTTGAAGGAAAAGAAGTTGAGATTGATGATTGGCTATTTGAATTTGCTGAATTTTTTGCACGCATGTAGGCATTGATCCAGATTCTCACTTGGACCTGAAAGATCTAGGAATGGAGTTACGCTCTGAGGCATTGGAGGAAACTGTTACTAGTGAAGAAGCCCAACACTTATTTGAGATGGAAACATGCAAGTTCCAGGAGGTGGAAACTTTGGCATTCTTTCTGTTAGTTTTTCAACATTTAAGCTAGCATTGTGTTATGATCCTTTTACTGAGAGAATAACAAGCACAGCAATAACATAAGCACATCACATGAGACAAGAGACACAAAGAGTTTTGGGAGGGGAAACCATAAATGGTGAAAACCCCTCAACT
>LPNX010297724.1:12254-73521 GCA_001517045.1 Pseudotsuga menziesii
CGTCATAAAGTCATATTCATCTTCAAGTCATATGGATCTAGATCATCTCTCGATCTAGATCATCATAGGACATCATCACAAGATCTAGATCATCACTGAATCTGGATCATCATCACTGAATCTAGATCATCACTCGATCTGGATTATCATCACTGGACTGGATCTGGATCATCACTCGATCTGAATCACTACTGCTGGATCTGGATCATCACTCGATCTGGATCTCTCAGAGTCATCATAACTGGATCTGGATCATAGCTCAATCTGGATCTCCACTAGTCATCATCATGTGTATACTATCTCATCATAGGAAGTTCTACAGAGCCAGCCCTTTTTCATGCTGGTTGTAGGCCTACTCTCATGTAGGTCTTCGCCCAGCACTTACATCTGACCTGCTCGTCAGAAAGGCACGCCCAACACTCACATCTAATCATGTAGTAAACTACAATCCCATCAGAAAGGCCCAGCACTCACATTCACCAGCATGGTAGCCACAATCAACTACCATCTGTGAAATGGCTCAGCACTTATAATCACCAGCATGGTAGGACACACCTACTACCATCTGTGAAATGGCTCTGCACTTATATCTAACCTACTCGTCAGAAAGGCACAATCCCATCCAGGCTGGAGCCACCTCCGCCACAATGATGGAAGACTCTCACCCAGGCTGGAACCCCATCTGCTCACAATGATGAAAGACTCTCATCTAGGCTGGAACCATATCCGCTCACAATGCTGAAAGACTCTCATCCAGGCTGGAACCACATCCGCTCACAATGATGAGAGATTTTCTCACTTTCATCCAGGCTGGAACCATATCCGCTCACAATGATGAAAGACTCTCATCTAGGCTGGAACCATATCCGCTCACAATGATGAGATATTTCTGCACTTACATCTGACCTACTCGTCAGAAGGGCACAATCCCATCCAGGCAGGAGCCATCTCCGCCACAATGATGGAAGACTCTCACCCACAATGAGGAGATATTTCTACACTTACATCTGACATGGAAGGAACTAAATCCTTTAGCCATGAACAGAATGGCACTGCCCTTACATCTAACCTGCTCGTCAGAATGGCACAATCCCATCCAGGCAGGAGCCACCTCCGCCACAATGATGGAAGACCCTCACCCACAATGAGGAGAGATATCTGCACTTACATCTGACATGGAAGGAACTAAATTTTTTAGCCATGAACAGAATGGCACTGCCCTTACATCTGACCTACTCATCAGAATGGCACAATCCCATCCAGGCAGGAGCCACCTCCGCCACAATGATGGAAGACTCTCACCCACAATGAGGAGAGATTTCTGCACTTACATTTTACATGGAAGGAACTAAATCCTTTAGCCATGAATAGAATGGCACTGCCCTTACATCTGACCTGCTCGTCAGAATGGCACAATCCCATCCAGGTAGGAGCCACCTCCGCCACAATGATGGAAGACTCTCACCCACAATGAGGAGAGATTTATGCACTTACATCTGACATGGAAGGAACTAAATCCTTTAGCCATGACCAGAATGGCTCAGCCCTTACATCTGACCTGCTCATCAGAATGGCTATGCATCTCAGCACTCATATCTGACATGGAAGGAACTGAATCCTCTCACCATGACAGAATGGCTCAGCCCTTACATCTGACCATGGAAGGAACCAATCCTCTCACCATGTCAGAATGGCTATGGGTTTCATCACTGTCTCTGGGAGGAAGCCTCGATCTGGAGAACACCAAGTCTCTCTCTGAAGTACTCGAACTTCAGCCTAGACAATGGCTTCGTCAATACATCAGCTATCTGTTCCTCCATCGCAACATACAGGAGCTTCACTGCTCCTATCTGCACCATATCCCTGATATAGTGATACTTGATCTCGATATGCTTCGACTTGTCATGGAACACTGGATTCTCTGACAACTTCATGCAACTTTAGTTGTCACAATGTATACAAGTAGCATCCAACTGGAGATCAAATATATCAGACAGTAGCTTCCGCAGCCATACTGCCTCACAACTAGCTGAACAAGCTGCGACATACTCTACTTCAGCTGTACTCAGTGCCACACAGGATTGCTTCCTACTAAACCAAGAGATCACACCTGATACCATACTGAAGCAACATCCTGAAGTACTCTTCCTGTCAATGGAACTACCTGCCCAATCTGAATCAACATAACCCTCCAGGTTAATCTTCTGATTTGCATCGTACTTGAGCCCATAATCAATTGTACCCTTCAGGTACCTCGAAATATGCTTTGCAGCAATCAAGTGAACACTTCTCGGATCTGTAAAGTACTGGCTCAAGGTGTTCACAGCAAAGCAAATGTTTGGTCTCGTGTTCGTCAGGTACATCAATGACCCAATCATCTGACGATACATCGTAGCATCAACCGACTCTGAAGAAGCATCACTCAATAGCTTCATGTTCGATGCCATAGGTGTAGCCATAGCCTTGCAATCCATCATCCTGAACCTCTTCAGGATCTCTACTGCATACTTCCCTTGTCCACACCTCCATGCCTAGAAAATAGTGTATCGACACATAACAAGAGCATCACTGATATTCCGCCTTCAACCTTGAAGCAAAGGTTGGTATCCACTTTACTCTCAGTAAAGCTTAGAGTCATCAATAATCTTCCCATCTTGTCATACCATGTCGAACCTTAGGATATTTTGTAGTCACTCCCTCTGAAGCGAAGCATCGTACTCCCTCTGTCTTCCGTACTCTATGCACTGAAACATTTTGTATTGGAGTGACAAGTAGCTTCCTATGCGACTAATATTCTATGTAACCATCTAGTGTATAGACTTGCATCTTCAACCTTGTAGCAAAGGTTAAGATCTTCATCAATCTCATCATATATGTGTTTCAACTCTTACTGGCTGCAAATGTCTCTTCGTAGTCTAGGCCTTCCTTTCGTGAGAAGCCTCATGCTACGAATCTTGCTTTGTATCCCACGATGTTTCCATCTACTGCAAGATGGAACTATGAACTTCTCTTCTGGTCTCGATACTGCGCCCTGACATCATCCTTCTTGAACTGGTCTTCCCTTTCTTCTTAGTGGCTGGAAGGTTCTGCATTAATGATGTCACTGCACTCGTCATATTATTCTTCATTTTGAAATGTCGTCACTTGCTCTTCAGAACAAGTCTTCATTCTTCTTTGCTTGTAGGCGATTATGTATGCGATCTTTCCTACAAGTCAAATGCATTTATATGGTTAGAAACATTTCATAAGGAATATTTATATTGGCAAACACTTATGCATCAATATATGATCATGCAACTACTTTAGCCAATACAACATTCATCCATATCTCACTGAAACTTTCTAGATGCCTTCCATCTCTACCAGGACAACATTGAGATTGTGCACTAATCCAATATGTCAGCAAAGAGGTTTCATTCTAGATAAGTAGCAATGGAGAATTTGTATAGCACCATGAGCTACTTACCCATCACATGCATATTAGTAGTATACTGTCATTAATGCAAACATCCTATCATGCATAATACAATAACTAAATATAAACAAATGCATAACAAAACAAATATCGTAAAATGACAATTGAATACTTATCTTTATTTGTTTCATGGGTATACTCCTTCTTGAGCCTTCAGCTTTATCGTCTTCTTCATTCATGATAGCATCATTTCTTATCCAAGTGATAAGAAGTTCTTAAAGAGTTGAGTTCTTCATATTCCTCATTGCTTGAGGGATCTTCTTTGGATGGCGAGATCTTGATCTTCAATTGCTCCCATCTTATCTTCTCTTCTTATGATTCAAGCTTCTTCTTCTTCCCAAAGTCTGTTGAAAGTAATTACTTTCTTCTGGAACACATTCCTTGAATAAATGAATTCCATGATCCTGGGAGGCCATTCAAGGTGGCCATCACCACTTCTGTATTCTTTACTTCTTCTTTTACCGCTTCAAGTTGTTCTTTGATTTGAGAGACTCTTATGGCTGCATGGTCTCTACATTCTGGATCTTCACATTCTTCAACTAGTTTCTTAAGGTAATGTTATGATTTCTATTCTTTCCTTCAAATAGCTTGGTCAAGGAATCAAAACATCTTTGGTGTCTTTAGGGAGACACTTGTAGTACAATTTGATCCATGACTGAATCAACCATGATCTTCTTGGCCTTGACCAAGTTCTTCTTGTGTAAGGCTTCTAGCCTCATCTCCCTCTGGAACTTGAATCTCTATACTCATGTAGGTGTCCAATCCATAGAGATAAAATACTTCTATGCTTGGAAGTTGTCAACTTCACCAAGCTTATAATCAAGTTGATGTTATAGATCACTTTGAAATGAGAACCTCAAATGGAAATAACAAAGGATTAGATCTTATCGATTTGAGGTGTCCGTCCTTGTCCTAGAGTTTGCTGATCTAGGGTTTGTCACAGAAACCCTAATTTTCAAAACTTGGAATATTTCAGATCTGATTGGATGAACAGATAGATCTCTTCAAATGGAGCTGTCCAATGTACTCCTTTTCTGAAAACAGTGGAGGGAAGCTCCCGGAACAGGAAGCCCTAATTTTCTGATTTCTTCTGCAGAAATTCCTGTTACTGTTTCTGTGATATCTCTGAAATTACTGATCTTATATGTCTTAAATTTCTCACTGAGGTAACCTCCCATGTCCTTGATCCAACACCGTAGGTTTCATCATAATTGGTTTCACCATTTGGGATTTATGATTATTTTCCCAAGGTGACCTGTTACATGACTGTTCAGAACAGTGAAGTTGTACAGCATTCCACGTGTCACTGGTTCATCTTCTGAGTCTGATCTTCAGACCACAGAACTTATAGTCCGTCCCCTTTCTAGAACATCTTCAGGAATTCCATTTGGACATCTGTAGCCCAAGATATTACAGATCTCCCCAGGTGACCTGTTTATGGATGATTTCTGGAAGAGGCTGGAAACCTACCTTGGAGAGATCATATCTCCTAGAATATAGCGATTATGAGGCTGATATTTGGATACAGTGTTCATCATGATTTGTTCTTTGGCCCCTGAAATTTTCCTCTTCTGAGACTTCGCCAAACTCGGAATATAGCGACTATACCAAAACTTAGCAGTTTCAGTATTTAGGGTTTGGGTCAAACTAGGGTTTGAGTTTCCCAGAGTTTCACCCAACCAAATTTCTTGATCCAGGTCTCTAAACTTCGGTTTTGATGAGGAGAAAAATCCTATGTAGGTCTCACTCAAAAATTCCTCTTCTGTAGAAAGCCCTAATTTCCACATCGAAACTGAAAATGCTTGAAATTTAATTCCGCATCGACAGAAAGATGCACCCTTCAATGGAGAGTCTTCCTAGCATACTTTTGCTGAAAATCTATGGAGGAAGATCCACAAACTAGGAAGCCCTAGTTCCTGTAGCTACACAATGTCTTCTTCTCAGGTTAGCTCTGATTCCATGTTAGTTTTTCAACATTTAAGCTAGCATTATGTTAGGATCTTTTTATTGAGAGAATAACAAGCACAGCAATAACATAAGCACATCACATGAGACAAGAGACACAAAGAGTTTTGGGAGGGGAAACCATAAATGGTGAAAACCCCTCAACTTCCTCTAAGATAGTATCACCACAAGATGTGAACCCAAAACAGTAAGATGACCTCCCAACACAACAGCAGCCTTCTGTCTTCTGCCAAGCCAAAGTATTTCCTTCTCCAAAGGTGCGCCACACTTGAGAGAGCAAGTGATGTATTTCACAAGTGATAAATAGAGAGACTCTCACTCTCTATTTATATTATTCTGTTGACTTGAAGTGCACTCAACCATGTAGGCTTAACTTACAATTACTTACTCGATCCTACACCTTAATTAGTGTATAATAACCCAAGTGCCCCGAAACTGTGGGGACTTACCTAATGACTTGACAAGACTTGTTTACATTAATAATCCTCCCGATCGGAACATCGGGGTAAGACAACATGACTCAAATGCATAATAGAAACATTCTGGAATAAACATCGGGTTACAATAATATAAAATACATAGAAGAATACATTCCGAAGTTACATATACATCAACACTTTCCAACTGCACAAGCACCTCCTCTAATTTTTTAGTGTATTAAATTAAGATCTTATTTTCTTATTCGTCCAACCCTAGAAGATAATACTATCAAAGAGCTCAGTTTGCTTCTTGAACCTCTTAAATATGTTATTGTACGAAGGGAGTTGTTCTTCCATGATAAGAGACCAATACAGTTTGACTGTGGTAAATTGCAGGAGTTAGCAATTTCACTAAGAAATTTAATGTCAAAAGGTCATAGAAAACTAATATTTACTCAAATGAGAAAAATGCTTGAAGCTTTAGAGGTGTAGCGGTTTGATACACCCCCAATTATTAAATTCTTTTTTTTTCTTTCAACTGTAAGTGGTGGTATTGGGATCAATCTCACTGGTATTGATACAATTATCTTCTATGATATTGATTGGAACCTTGCAATAGACTAACAAGCTCAAGACGGATGCCACCAAATAAGGAATACATTTGAAGTGCATATTTACAGGTTGGTTTATGAAAGAACAATTGAAGGAAATATCATAAATAAAACAAACCAGAAATGTGCACTCGACGATTTGGTCATACAAATTAGTGGTAGCTATACTACTCAATACTTCAAAAAACTTGATCTGATGGAGCTAAGAAAAAAGGAGGAGTAAGGAGAAGAAATATGCTTTGCCTACCTTGGATGCCTTAGACGGAATTTTTTTATCGGGACTTCTCCCCATGTACAACGAGAAATAAGGCCAATACACTATCACAATGTTGGAGCCTTTGGCCATGAAACCTTATGCAGAAATGGGAGTACAAGAATACAGGGTTTCTCATGTTGATGTACCCCCTGAGTATAACGTCGTGATGTAAAAAATATATAGCAGTGTCACTTATAGTACAAATGTAAAAGCAACCAACTCAAGTGAGACATTCAAGAATATGTTTTATAATGCCATCACGCAAAACTACTTCTTGAATGCTAAGGTGAAAGCTATAGAAACAGAAAGTGAATAGTCGTAGAAGAAATCAATCTCTTTAGGGATAGATCCACAAGAAGATGCAAAGGCTATCTCTCTACTTAAATAAAAATATGCAATGATCAATACACTTGAGAGCATCCAGGCTTCCCCTACCTTCCCAATCACTTGGAATATGATTGAAGAGAAGAAACAAATGACTAGCGAGGTCAATTTTCTTTGGGGAGAAAATGCTACTCCCAATGTCAAGATTTAGGCTATGGAATGCATTTCAGAAATATCTATTGCCTCGAAATTCATAGGGAAAATCCGATGAAGAACAACGAAGATTAGGGAGGAAAAAGTCAATAGTTATGGAACCTATCCATTCCTTCCTTCCAAAGAAGAAAAATGCATCCCTTGTGGCGGTAGAAGAAATGGAAGTACCACTGAAGCCCTTTAGCCACCCCTACACTACTTGCAGCCCTTAGAAATGGTCTCCATGGCCTATAAGAAAGATTCTCTACTGACTATGCTAAAAGAAGATGAGGTGGGGTTCTAAATAAGATAAAAAATAAGTATGGTAAACTTGACGATCCCTAAAGAAACTAAAGGAAAAAGGGTAGGGCACAAAACTGGGGAAGGTTCTATCTCAAAGCTAAACCTTGTTGAAATTTTCTTTTATTCAATGTTGTCCAAAGGATAGGGTTATAAAGAATCACCATAATGAAAAAGTGATTCCTAAAGAATATCCCTAAACCAACTAAAAGTGTTTGGGTATGGATGCGATAAACTTGGTCTCCTCTCTAAATGTCAATTCAGTGATAAGAAATCCCTGCTACCTTGATTTTCCATCGACCCAAAAAACCTAAATAGGGTTATGGTTATGATGAACCAAATGTGTAATTTGAATCAATTGCTCATGTCTAAATAATTTGTGGAACATTGGTTGATCGTTTAGCTTTCCTGGAGAGGTTGGTGGTGGAGCGCTACCAACCATGGAAGGTCATGGAAGAAGGGAAGTGCTCATATTAGTAATTAGATATAGGGTTCGAGAGCTGGAATTAGTTAAATATATATCTCTTGTGGTACAAGGAGCATACATGTACAAGGGGCATCATAAACACCACTAAGAGTTATGTATTTGTAGAAACCCCATATGTCAGCTTAGAATCTTTCTATAATATAACAAAAGGTAGGTCTGACTAGTTCCCCATTCCTAAGAGTGTTTGGGATGCTTCCAGTCCTGATGCATATACTTAAAAGTCTAGTTCCCAATGATTTCTTATATAAGTGAAAACACAAAACTACAAGTTCCAAAGCTAACCTGCCGACTCTCCGCGTGGCTGGTTCTCGATCTGCTTGAGACATGACCTCTTCAGCCCTTTCCTATGCTACAGTCTATCTCCCTTTGAATGTCAAGTAAAGAGTTTGAGGATTTGCAGGTTCTCCAGCTAACCGATGGACAAGGCATAAATTACAGGTTATACCAATTCTTTGTTTGGCAAGTAATTCCTAATGAAAATGAATATTTTTCTTTATTTTTATTTTTTTAATATATGTTTTTGTTATTTGTTTTATGTTAATTATAATATAATTTTAATATAGATCTTTATATATACATATATATATTACTAATTTAACTTATAAATTATAATATAATTAATATTTTTTCTCAAAATTATGATATAATTAATATGAAATAAAAGAAAAGAAAACATATTCATAAGTTATATAATAATAATAATAATAATAATCTATTTTTAAGGTCACCGCCAAGCAAGACACCAATTTGGTGTATGAGACCCCCTTTGTTTATGGGACAAGGGACCCCCTTAATTGCCAAAGTCTATAGAGGTGTACATACACTACCCCCCTCTGGGTTTGAACCTATGACCTCCTAAGAAGAAACACATGCTCTCAACCATTAGGCCCTCCCATGATGTACATAATAATATATACATATAAACATATATATTCTAATATTAATATATAATGAAATATATATACATTGTGTCACTCAAGAATAGGTGTTGTACAAGTCGAAGCTAGGGTGCGATGTCCCTGATTAATATACATACATGATACAAAATTATGGAACCTATGGGGTATGTCGATGGGAAGTATTATAATGATGCTAGTGGAAACATCACAATCAATTTGGTTTATCACTAAGACGTTGTAGAGGGGATAAATAAGAACTCTAGCATAGGCCATAGGTTAAGGTAAAAAATTGAGAGGCAAAATTATTGATGAGAATAACAAATAATACATTGTGAAAACAGTATTTCTCTATCCAACTGATGAAACAATGAGGGAACAAACTATTGAATCCATTTCAGGGTCTACAATTTACTAAATTCTAACATTGTAGATGGATTCAGAGACCCCCTACTAAATTCTAACATTGCAGATGGATTCAGAGACCCCCTTACCCCCTACTAAATTTTAACACTGTAGATGGATTCAGAGACCCCCTTAAGGTATCTCTGAATCCATCTGCAGTGTTAGAATTTAGTAAAATGTACAAATTCATTGTCAAATTTGTAATTTTTTCCATTTCCAGAGTGACACAACTAAAAATGACCAAATAAATGGCCAATTGTAATCTGGTCATTTGTAGTCTAGATATCCTGTGATCAAATTTGGTCATTTATTTTGGTCTTTTTTAGTTGGTTTTTATCCCGTGACCAAAAGTGGTCATTTATCTTGGTCGTTTTTAGTTTGCTCACTTAGAATTATCAATTTTGGTCATTTATCCCTTTAAAAAAACTGTGGTGACCAAAAGTTTTGGTCTCGTGGTCACTAATCTCTCATTTTCCACTAGTGTATATATATATATATATATATATATTTCATTCTTCAATGTATCTCGATAAACATATGAAGATTCCTCATATCTCTTTGGCATACACAAGTAAGAAATGAGCATGTATGAATATGCACTTGTACACGGACAAAACAACAAACATACATTTTGTTACAATGTTATTCTTACAATTTGTGTTGCTTCTTTGGAATAAGAAAACACACACACACACACATGCAAGGGATGAAATAAATACTTATTTGGAAGGATATGGGATGATGACAAAAATAGTTGCATTGATATTCCTTACCCTTAAAAGTACCAATACTAACACCAAATATATTTATAGTATGCATCAACATACTAAAGTAGGTTTGATAATGGATCTGTTTTTAGGGGCCAATGGGATATGTGTCCTACATTTAGAAATGTGGATCCCTCTTGTTCAAGTGTAATAGTTTATTTTAGCATAGCTATG
Source organism: Pseudotsuga menziesii (assembly GCA_001517045.1). NCBI lineage: Eukaryota > Viridiplantae > Streptophyta > Pinopsida > Pinales > Pinaceae > Pseudotsuga > Pseudotsuga menziesii. The sequence continues at coordinate 22,526 of LPNX010297724.1, forward strand.
CATGTGTCCTTTTCCTGTCACAATTGCTATTAAACTCCGTTTGTTAGGGTCCTACCCTGACCCCCTTAATAGATAGGTTGTTATGTATTGAGGCCATCTATATTAAATAAGGCCAATAAAGTAGATATACTAAGAAATCAATATTTGTAAAATGACTTACTAGAAGGTTCCATCTATTATAAAGTATCCATAATGTGAAAGAGATACTCACAAGAATAATTACTAGGATCCTCTACCTACTAGATAGTTCTCTCACTAAGAAGGCTTACTAGAAGTTTCTTCCTACTAGAAAGTTCCTTCACTAGAAACTATATATAGGATTAGCTGCAATGAAACAAGGTGTATTGTGAAGTATTTTATAATTGAAACTGGTCTTCATTTGGAGGATTCCCCATCGAAGAGACAAGTGAACATTGCTTCTATCAATAAAGATATTGTGTTATTTTGTTAAGTTCCTAGAGTGTGCATTTCATAAAAAAAAAACCCGTGAGTTATCTTGAGTGGTTGAGTGCTATCAATAGCAAGCAATAGTTCATAGTTTCAAGTCCCTAGGTTGGTTTCCTCTATGAATATTGCATACCTCTTGAATGTCCCCCTAAGGTTAGGTTTCCAAAACTGCAACAAAACTGTTAGGATTAATTAATCTTCCTTTGTCCAATATAGTCTTTTTGGTCATGTTTCCTAATTTAGGGATTTTTATCACTATACTAGAGTATGGGGACACACCTAGAGGTTATCTTCCACTTATTGTATGTGCATTCATGAGTTTATGTTCCCATGGGACCAATTCCTACATTATAGGAGCCCACTCTGAGTGCCAGCGGCATCATCATTTAGTTGGTTGTGGTAAGTAAGAAGTTATGCTAAGCTATCCTCCATCTACAATTAGTTACATCACTATCAGTTATCCTAGTGCCATTTTTGCATGCATGTAGGGAGTGTGGTGCCTTTTGTCCACCTACCTCATCAATTAACTGATTGTAGACTGATTTAGACATACAGAGTTAAACTAGTGAGCTCCAACAATGATTTAGATACACTAAGTTAGCTAATCAGTCGGTTAGAACTGATAGATTCGAATCCTATCTTTAGCATTCAAATTATACTTATTGTATAATCATTGTATTATTGATTAATGAATGAAGATTAATTTTGTGATTATCTGAGCAATTCTTTTCTGATTAATATAAAATTTTCACATGAATTCTTTGCTTATTGTACATTGATCTTAATTATTCCACTACATAATTCCTTTCCAATAGCTCTCATATCGGCATGTAGATCTATGGTTCTCAAATTTAACAAAAACAATATACCCTAGGTACCATCCTCAAAATCAGTGGAAGTGCTCAAAGAGTTTCATATGATGTGTATTTTGTCGCAAAAGAGATTATTAGAAAATGAGAACTAAAAGTGAAAATCCCAATATCTCAAAATTGGTGTGTGGTGATGACTATTAAAATAAAAGATAAAACTATGTTTGTAAAATCCAAAAGTGTTGAATCAATGAAAATAAAAATATTAACGTAATAGAAAAGTGTTAACTCAATTAGTTTAATTTTTTAAAATTAAAGATCTATATTATTACTTGAAGTGTAATTTTTAACTATTTTTTTCTTTCCATGTATCTTCATGAAAAACAAACAATACTTCTTAATTCCATGCTAAAAAATGCATCAAAATTCAAAGAAAAAAAATTGAATTGTAACTATTATACTCCTAAAATAATGAACCTATAGGATGTAACTTGATGAAGCAAAATGCATTCAAAAAGAAAATTGCAAGGAAAATTTGGAAATTATTCTCCTCTATCCCTACAAAATGCACCAAATTGTAACTCAATATCTGACATAAAGATCCATGCCCTCCTCTAACAATTTCCTAGTATGATATTTAAAGGTTTGCAATGAATATGCATAACACCCACATATTTAAGCTAAAAAAAGGTCGGTATGGAACTTTCAAAAAATTTGATAACATCAGGCACATTTTCCCAGAGGAAACAGTATTTGTAACTATAAATGAAATACATTCTTTTTTCCTCCATTTTCATTGCCAATCCTACATCGAGTTCTAAGTCTCTTTGTGTTAATGTATTTATTAGTAATCAAGTTTAAATGTAGATTTAACTCTATCTATATATACCTTTTCAACATTTTCTAGCATAATTAATTTTGAGTAACTACTCCATAACCTATTTATAGGTTTTGAAGCAATAAAATCCATTTGGATGTACATGAAATCTTCTAAATGTGGTGATTCCATTATATTTGTATTCCTTGAATCAACATGGAATCTCTATTCCATCTTCTTAAAGTTGTAACATCTTGTATTTAGGCCTTTAACTCTAAATAAGTTATGCTATAAAATTGGGTCATCTAAACCACAAAAATAAATTTATACTTTCACTTTGTGTTTAAAAATGTACTTGTGCCTTTAACTCTAAGTAGCTACATCTTATACTTTGAACTTAGTGTTATTTTTTTAAGATGTAAGATTTCATATATCATATGGATAGTTTAACTTAAATGAATGAGACATACTTCTTGAGAAATCATTTTTCTTAGTATATACGAGTTTTCCCTATGTCTCTTCACATCTGGTATCTCTACTTTTGAAGAAAATTCATGGAACTTTATAAAATCTAATCTACATAACAAATAATACTATAGTGATATTATTATTGTTGTAAAGAATAAAAATATAGTACAACTTAAATGGGTCTAATGGTTAAAAACATAAGTTTCCTCTTAAGAGATTTTAGGTTCAAATCTGAAGGGGGTGAGGATGCAATCTTGAGGAGTTCTCATTATCATACAACAATTTGGTGTTTAACTATGACCTTAATTTAAATTATCATTGTTAATGTTGTTGTGTAGAAAATAACATATAATTATATTCATATTAGAGATATACAATATAAAAATTTTAAAATCTAGAATATTAAAGAAGATCATAAAAATACATTTGTAGAAAATATATAGAGATAATAAGAATGCATTTGATGCACTTATTTTAACTTTATTTATAATATAGCTTTATCAAAAAATGAATATCACAATTAATACACTACTCCATTGCATGCGCACACATATATAACATTTAAAAACCAAAATAGTTTATACTTGCACAACACTCTATATCACAATTAATACACTATTACAAAGATACTCGGTTTAAGAGAATCCTCCATAATGTTGGACTCCCACTATATTTCTAATATATTCGCAATTTTAAAAACATTCATTTTATCTTCTCCATTGCATGTGCACATACATGGAATCGTTGCAAAGAGTCAAAACAAAAAAGGTATATTGCAAAACAAATTAGTGGGTGATCCACATTCTTAGAAAAATCAAATGGTTCACTAAAGTCTCATCCATATTCTTAGAAAATCAAAGTGTTCATTAAATATTAATGCACACTCTTGTTCATATCTTATAATAACTTAAATTCATGAGTATCACTATTATACTTTATATTTGTGCTAATATTATAGTCAGAAAGCATTTAAACAATACAAAGCATTCACTATTATAATTGGCTTGTACTAATTCATATTCCATGTGAAAAGTTAATTAAAAAACAAACAGGAGTTAATTAAAAACCAATCATAGTTGGAAATCGGGTAAGGAAAACAATGTACTCATTCATGTTACATTATATGTGAAAAGTTAATTAAAAAAAGGAAAATGTGCAAACATGTTACATGATTCATCGTGATTTGAAGGTTCGTCGTAGGTTTGGGTCTTCAAGTGGGATGCCCAAAAGGTTTGCTAGAGGTTTAAAGTTTCATGCAGGACACTAAGAAGTCCCCCAAGTTTCGTCATGGAAAAATGATGTTTTTCGTAGACCAAAACATTTGGCCATGCATTTCTCCCAAAGTGAAACATCCTAAAACATTTTACCTAGAGATTCACTGTCCTTGACACACAAGAAACCTAGAAATGCATCCCCGGCCTGTTGAACATGTGTTGTCATTGATATCAAAAAATCACATATATCAGATGCATTAGAAATCAATTCAAAGATGTCAAAGAATCACATATCAGATAGATCATAAATCAATTCAAATATGTCAAAGGATCAAAGATCAAATGGAACAAATATCAAAGAATCAAATTGAATTTCTAAATACATATGGGAGATTGTGGAAGTCCTATGAAAGCAATTATTCCACCATGACAATGGTCACAAATGCGCACCTAATAGTAAACATAGAAGAACATTGAAAATGGCACAGATGCACGAATACCATTTGTGTGACTTATGAACAAATAGAAAAAAAAATTGTAAAAGTTCCACGAAGAATATGGTATGTGACACAAATATTTGTGAAACAACATAAGCAATAAACCAATATGTGCAAAAGTCCCACAATNAATAGAAAAAAAAAATTGTAAAAGTTCCACGAAGAATATGGTATGTGACACAAATATTTGTGAAACAACATAAGCAATAAACCAATATGTGCAAAAGTCCCACAATGATGTAGGAATATGTGCATCATAAACTACACAAATATTATTTGCAAAAAGAGACACGTCGACGCAGATCCTAACTTGTTAAAGATGTAATTCAGTGGGACGTCATCTGAAGTTGAGGAACTTCACCAAGTGGACACATCTCTTGAGTCAAGAAGATTATAAATAAGCAAGAGATCGGAGAAGTGAAGTAAGATTGTAAAGATGAAGATATCAAACATTAGGTTGAAAAGATTCAAAATTTTATTAGGGTATCAATGGTTTGTTGATTGAAGAGAGCATCTTTATGTAGCGAAGCTGAAGTTTGGAATACATTAATTGGTGAACAACAGACAAGTGCACTAGAAAAATGATACCCATAGTTCAAATGTGCAAAGTTCTTTCTCAGTAAAGATACATATCACATAACAACAAATGTGACTGAGCCATAAACTCTATTCAAACATAGAACACAGATCAATTGAGAAGACGCAGTTCACAGACATTTTCGCACATTGTATTTTGGGAAACTATCTATTCATATGCAAATACAGAGAAGCAATTCAAAGAAGTTATAAACTTGCAGATTTTGAAGAAAAGGTTTTTCTATATTTTTCTATACAATCATATTTCATATCAGGGTGGTAGGATGGGGTAAGGAACAGAGGGTTACAACCTCCTTCTAGTCAGTGTTGGAGAACAAACGAAAGTCGGTGCTTCCACAACTAGAGGGTGCAGATTTCCACATGTCATAACTTGAAGCCGCAAGTTGCAGTTTGCAAAGTTAGACTGATATCTTTTCAGGTTGGTGCTTGAAAATCATGAGTTGGAGGTTATGTAGATTGAAGTTGTTGTAGGTTAGTGCCAACATCCCATAGGTTGTACTTGGGATCAGGTTAACACCATAAGTGAGTGGGTTCTCTACATGTTTGGAGACCGTAATCTCCCAATGATGTAATGACACACATACATCTATAAATATACATTTGTTCTCAAGTATCTGTGCAATATTCTAATTACTCTTGTGAATTTGGAAATTTTTAAATATGAAAAAATCTGCATAAGTTAAAATTGTACATATCTGTGCAATTATTGATTCACCCCTCTCTCGGTAATAACTTAATACCAACAATTGGTATCGGAGCGGGTGTCTTCAGTAAATAGACTAACGAAGACTAATCCAACACAGAAATGCATAAGTAAGAAGGTTTTCCACCAATATGGATTCAAGATTTGATGGTTCAAACTATACCTTTTGGAAAATCATAATGGAAGTCTATCTAAAAACACTTGGCATGGACATTTGGAAACTAGTAGAGGAGGGATATGAATTCCTGAAAGTTATAGCTGAGTCTGAAGAGAATGGTGAGATTTCAACCTCCAGAACAATGAATGTTGATCCAAAAAACATAAAACAATATGAATGGAATCCATGAGTGAAGAATTCCATTTTGTGTGGGTTGGTAGATGTTGAATTCACCAAATTAATGCAGTGTAGCACAAAGAAAAAAGTCAGGAAGGGAAAACTACAAACACTATCTGCGCAATTTGAAACACTCAAAATGAAAGAGGAAGAAGATGTCGCCTCATACTTTTTGAGAGTAGATGGATACTAAACTCCATAATAGGACTTGGAGCTATAATTAAATAAATTTAGTTCTACAAAAAATCATGAGGAAATTACCCACACGGTTCAATCCGAAAGTGTCAGTTCTAGAAGACAGAAGTGATCTGGATGATGTTACAAGGGATAAACTATATAGAATTATCACAACATATGAAAATAGAACACAAGTTGAGAATGTATCCAGGAAAGAAGTCGCATTTAAAGCAACAGAGAATCCCAAATCCAACAGAAGTGAATAAATGAATATGACTGGTCTATCAGATGAAGAAGAGGACAACTTTGTGTCGAGGAGACTGAAAGGAGGACAAGGTAAGTACAAAGGAAAATTGCCTTTTAAATGTTTTAAATTTGGTAGAATTGGACATTTTGCTTCAAAATGCAGATATGATGAAAATCGAGAAAGTGGAAATGAGGAAAAATCATAATATCCAGAACGAAGAGGAAAGCATCAACAAAACAAAGACATTAACAAGAAGAAATTCCAAAGGTAGATGAAAAGGCTATACACTGAGGAGAATAGTTTTTCAAATGAAGAATGGAATGAAAATACAAGGGATGTTTTATTCATGGCCCCAATTTAGGATGAGAATGTGTTAGGATGAAAATTATCAACTAAAAGAGCTCCTACAAGTATATCTCAATCTAAGAAGGAATGGATGTACAACGAAATTTACTTTCCTTCACTAAAACATGACGAAAAGAAGAAATCAAGAAGCTCAAAGGAACTATTCAAGTTGGAGAAAACTATAGACTACAAACATTCCCCTAATAAAGTTACACAACCATCATTGAAGTCTGAAAGAGTTCAGTTTCTCTGAAGAAAGTTCAAAATCTGAAGACGAGGACAATTTTGGTGTCGAATGGGAAGACGAGATAATAAGCGCACTCGAAGATTTGAAGAAATCAAGAGAAGATAAAAAGGTGCTAAAGGAACACCTTGAAATAGTAGAAGGAAATGCTAAACATATTGATGACATGCATGAAGATTTCAAGAAACAAATGAAAGTTAAAGAAGAGGAATTACATTGTGCAAAAGGAAGAATTAAGGAATTAGAAGAAACTAGTGTACGCTTGAGAAATCCTAGAGGGATTCAAAAAAGGTAAATGATCTACCGCAGAATCAAATTGCGCTGAAAGAATCATATGCTTCACACTAGAAAGTAGTCAAAGCAATTCAAGGAAAATATAAAGTATGTATTGACTCATAAACTCAAAATAAGTTCAACAATAGCTCGATCATCCTGGATGAAATTCTAAGTTGTCAATGGTCTCCAAAAGATAAGACCGTTATTAGGTATATGAAATCTAGTAACATACATACACATATACATATACATACACACATACACACGTACATACACACATACATACATACATACATATATAACCACATGCTTCTAATTGGGTCCATTATTGCTACAGATTATTGGAAATAATGACATGTTGTACATAGTCTCATTGCCATTATGTGTTTAGGAATGGTTATATATAGTTTGTGGGATTGTTACATTTTATCATAGGTTATATAAAGACAACATGCTCAATAAATAATTCAATTGTAGGTGTATTTGAGATGGTTAATATGCCTTCATTTTCTTATTGTATTTAGTTAAACCCGTTACCTAAAACCAAAACGAGCATGACACATGTAATCATATTTAGTTCATAAAATCATTATGAGTACAAGGAAGTAGAATCAAGGTCTAATTCGATATTTTCTTGTGCTTAGCCTTGTAGTTAAAACCAAACACACACACACACACACACACACACACACATGTAAGTTCAAATTTAGGTCTTTACCATACCAAATCCCTGGTATATATGTGCACAAGGTTGACATATCAAAGGTAACCCTTGGAAAACATATGAACATGGAAACAAAGCTATAATAAGTTTTACCTTCCACCCAAGTGATTTACTTGGGAATTTACATAATGGATGGTCAATGTTTGTGGTGCCACATTAGCATCCACTGTTAATACAAGGCAATCAATGTAGAGTTATTAAGAGAGGTGCATGCATGTGTTGGCTTATATTGCTAGAAACAATATGCCTATTTGGTGTTTAATTGAGCAAATATTAGGATCCTCGTGCCTGAATGAATTTAGTGTGAAAGAAGGTTGGAGGTGAAAGAAGCAATTCAATGTACATTGATCAACCATTCATGGTGAAATTGAACAACCAAAGAGACAAAATTGGTCATCATAACATTTCATCCATTAGCATTAATATATGTGTAATACAATGGTGATACAATAAGGAGAATTTGAATCAACTAGGTATGATTTGAGTACTCCAACTTGGATTGAATCTAGTGCTAACTTAATGTGATAAAATCACCAGTAAGATCTCACTAATCTAACTCAGGAAAACTAAATCAGTTCACAGTAAGTTAATTGAACAAGGTAGGTAGGAAAAGGTGCATAACATCCTTAAATTAGGAAAATGTGGTACTAGACTAACTGGAGATGAACTAACTTATGCCCATCTGAGGATAACTCAACACAGACTAGGGTGAACTGATGGTCAGACTACCATGACTCAGTGTGGGTTCCTAAATTATAGGGATTGGCCTTTGGAGCTCTTAAACTCAAAATTGCGCATCAAGTGTTAGGTGAGCCCCATATGAGTACCCCATGGAACTAGTGAGGTGGAAACATACTCCTAAGCTAGGAAATGACAATTAGACTATGGTGGTCAAAGGGAGGATTATAAATAATCCTAACATTTGGTTGTCATATGTTGACCCAAAAATGGTGAACATAAGTATGATTAAAGAACTATTAATGAGAGATAAGTTGGCAGTGCAAACATTTTTGTCATGTCAGGTGGACCTAATTAGTAGTCAAGGATAAATGGACAATGCATATATTTTTGTATTTTTGTCAGGTTATTGTATGTAATGTTAAAGTATATATCATTTGTAGTTGAAAAGGTCTAGTGATGGCGTTGGTAAACTAATATATTTTTCTTATAGCCATGATAATATTGAGACATGGGCATTAATATGATCATTTTCTATTTAGATTATGATCGACAAAAAAAAATTAAGTAAAAGTCCCAAGACTTGGAATTTTATCCTATTAGGAATGAACAAAACCTGCTTGTGATTAGCTATTTAGGTAGCCCCTTAAAGAATCATTGCGATATAAATAAATCTAGTTTCAATAAGAGGAAGAGTAAGCAACAATACGAAATGTATCTTACAAAAAATCTAATATGAATGGATCATACAAAGAAATTATTCATATTTCGAATAGATTTCAATATGATAACATATGTGTAAAAAATTCATTGTTAGAGTTTGCATGATTAGGGTATGAGTATCATTTTTTAATATAATGCTTGCATTTGAATTTTGAAAAATTGTCACTATAGCTCTCTCTTAACAAAAAAAATCTACATGTCCATAATTCAAGTCTTGGAATTTATTTTAGTGCTTCACTTGACCCCTTTAAGAAAAATGGAGCAACTTCCCACTAAAAAATAAATTATGGTTGTTGACATCATTTTAGTGAGAATTGATTTTATTGAAAGACCAACTTCCCACCAACAAATAAATTATGCTTGATAGTAATTCATAAAGGGGAAATGGCCTATGGCTCACTTATGAGTAGTTCTACCTTCAAAAGTTAAATTCTTCTAAGATTTTATCAAGACTTATAATTTTTAGTGAGTTGGATCTCTCTAAGGATATTGGCTTTGTAATATTAGAAACTCATATTGCATTTTCAGCTCAGGAAATGTTCTTTTACTAAAAAATATGGTTTTATTTTAATTCCTCATTCAACATCCTTTCACCAATAGATCACTGTAATAGGCTTTGTTTCGTTTTTGGAAAATGACTTAGATTGGTATGTTCCTTCCTTAGGATTTATACTTAATCATGTAGTTCCTTTCAATGGTGTTTGACTCTAATCCATTCTTTGTAGGGCCTTAGGCATTCCCCCAACAAAGAACCTCATGGTAAGGATGTAGCATCTAATTGATTATACTTTTTTGACACAGTTGCTCTTAGCAATCAAGAATTTTAATACTTTTATACAATCAATATGAGTTATGAGTTCTCTATCAGCTACATCAAACTGATTTATTTCTATTACTTGCATCAGTATTATCTATTTCTATTAACTACATCAGTCTGATTTATTTCTACTTAGTACTTGGTACTTACTTCTTTTAGCTTCAAAAGTCTAGCTTGTTAGCAAAATCAATACTCTTTCTTCTAATTTTTTTGGTAGGATTCTTTGTTTCAGTTCTAGTACTATTAGTTGAGCCATGTTAGTTTGAGTTTCTCTTTTTCTAGACTGAGTATTGGAACAAGTCTAATCTCGAAGTACATTTCTCTGAGCAAGTAGTATTCTTTCTTCAATTAGTTGTTAGTAGGTTCTTTTTCTCTTTATCTCCTTTTTCTCTTACCTACTGGCCTAGTATTACCTCTATTTCTACAACCAAATGTTGTGCCCTGGTTTTCCACAATTAAATCTTTGTACCCATTCCTTTTTGTTGCAGAAATTACCTTCACCTATATTATTGTAGTCTAGATTAATTCCTTGACAATGATGTTATTATCAACACCAACATAGTTTATTTGGTGCCCTTGTACTATCTAAATTATTTGATATTTATTAATTAACATATCATATTAATATTGGGATTCATAAAATCCTAGATGGATCGACCTCAAAGGTTGACGTCAGATGAATACCATGCACACGATGAGAGAATAGCCAATGAGAAGGATGTGGACAAGTATTTGTGACCATGTATTGATTTTCATGGTGGGAAGGTGAGAAAAAGAAATGTGATTCAACGACATTTGATAAGGTATGGTAATAGTGGTATAAACCCTTGGGATATCAATTATTATGAAGATATGATAGAATTGCATAGCATGGGAGATGAAGAGGCAACAATGTTATACTATGGGTTTGAAGTTGATAGAATGTTGAATGAGCCTCTAAACGATAATTGGGCCAAGTTGATGGAGGTTTCTCTAAAACCTATATATATGAATTGTAAGTTAAGTCATTTGACAACAACCCTTCAATTATTAACTTGCAAGTGGTGCATGGTTGGACAAATGAGAGTGTAGATGATTTATTGGGATTATTAAGTCGATTGTTACCAAGTGACTCCACATTGCCAACACAATGAATTCAATGTAAAAATAAAATCTTAAGCTAGGGTTAGGGTATGAAAACATCCACACTGTCACGTCCCCACCCCTCTACCAGAGAGAGAACACGACTATGTTGCTATCAAATACGGGAAATATAGCCCCATAAACATAACATAAAATGCATTGAACATAAAAATACATACATAGACGCATGATACATGAAATATACAGTGGAAGAAACCATTCATTTCATTCAAGCATTCAGCATGTTCATAGTAATTCATAAAGCAAATACAATTACGGAAATTAAATATACAAAGAATACTTATCTTGAGAAGAAGATTTCCCGCAACTAGCTATGGCGCTGTAATGTTCCACCCAACCATATGCCATTGTGCTCATCAATCTCTCAACATCACTTCCACCCTGATATGGTCATGATTCCACAAGGAACTAGGGAACAACAGGCTTACACACAACAATACCATACATCCATAGTCAAGCCAACACATAGTTGGGTTTCACAGACTATCTAGCCAAGCCAATGAACAACTGGGTTCCACGGCTATTAAGGAAACAAACCAATTACATAGGGGTTCCTTGGACCTGCTCATCCATGCCAACAATCATCCCCAAACACATCCAACCATCTAAAAGATGGGTTTCTTGGACTTACTCTTCCAAGCCAACACCAAAAATGCACACAACAGCACAATGCACATGTTGGGTATGAAAGAAAATGTTTTGCAACCAAGAACAATTTGGGGAAAGGGAAAACCACCCTTTGATAGCAAATACAATTTCACAAATCTTCCCCGAGCAACAAAAATGAAATGGTTGAGGGGAAAACAACCTTGCATGAGAAAATACGATTTTAGGAACATCCTTGGGCTTCACAGAGGTCAACACGACCTCATAAAACCCCCAATTCATGGATCTAAATTTAGAAAAATGTCTATGGCACTACAAAAGCAAAAACGACCTCCCCCAAACCCACAGATCATAAATCTCCTATGGACATTCACACATCAATAACAAAATGGATTTCCCAACTTGGAGAAAGTGAGGGAAATGTAGAAAAACATGAGGGAATCTCCCATCTTTCTCACGGGGGAAAAAACAACCTCTTCCAACCCCAAGAATTGTGGTCCTCTTCTTCCCATCCGTCGGCAACATAGAAAACAAATTATGAGCATGGATAAAGTGAAGTGAGCAACAAGAAAATCATGAGGGAGAAAGCTCAACAAGCTTTAGCTACGTGAGAGAGCCCAACCTACATGAGAATGAATGAGGAAATGAAAGATATGGGTGAATAATAGATTGGACATGCATTTCCCAGAATTTACTTGCCCAAGAGGTAAAAACACATTTTCCCAAAAATGGGTGGCTTCTCAAATTCAAATTTGACCTCCATACCTTTCCCATCCCAAGGAAATGACTTCTTCAACCACTTCTAGATGACTGGGCACAAAAGGACAAAATGGGTAGTTGACCACTTTATGGGTTTTCCATTTGACATTTGGATTTTCCCCATTGGCTCAAGGGTTTGAATATTCCCCCCTCCCTATTCCTTGTGAAATCATGCCCCCATCTCTTTAACGTTGTGACACATAGCTAGTTATGGTACTTTTATTAATTGCATAGTTACATGATGTCTCAAAACGTATTGTGCTTGGCTAGCACATAAACCATTGGCATCGATTTTAATTGGAGAAACATAAAACACTAAATCCATGGTGGGGCCTTTTCCTTGAGCTCCACACCAAGATTTATTAATGTTATTTACATCATATTCAATTCAATACCATGGGGTCAAAACCGAGGTGTTACACACAAGTGTGAATTGTTGTGTATTATTTCGCAACAATCTTGAAAGTGAGACTAAATGTTCGAAATGTCAGAAGGGAAGGTATATAACAGAGTTGAAATTAGTTGTGGTACTTAGAAAGGTTCTTTGCCACTTTTAGCTAATCCTGCAATTACTCTGAATATATAGTGGTGAAGACATTGTTAAACTTATGAAATAACATGCCCAAAATAAGAGCACTAATGGAAAACAACAACATGTGCCTGATTCCAACGTGTGGATGGAATTAGATAGAAGATGGCTTGATTTTTCCTAAGATCCTCATAATATAATGTTGGTTTTGGATCTAAATGGGGTGAACCCATTCTTAGATCAAAGTACTAAATGGTCAACTTGGTTAGTTTTTTTAATAAAGTATAACTTACTTCCATGGTTAGCAACTAAAACATTTTTTTTTAATACTATCATTGATTATACCATTATATGATGAGCTAATAGAATTATGGAAAGGAATTGATGCAATTCAAATTTTAAGTGATAGTCATTCGATCAAATATACTTTAAAAGCTTCCTTATTTTTGACAATTCATGATCTTCCTACATATGGCACATTGACTAGTCTTATTGTTCATGGATACCATGCATGTCCTCCTTGCAAATTTAAGGATTTTGTGAGGCACTCAATTTTTTGTGTGTAATTGTATCTATTGTGTACATAATTCTTATCTTTAAATGGATCATCCATATCATTAAAAAAACATGTTTCAATGGTAAGGATGAGAGTGGTGAAGCACCATTGCCAATAACAAGTGAATACACTATTGAAAATGAAAAAAAAAATGTTGTTTATTGAAAGTGGCGGGATTTGTGGTAGTAGAGATGATCAATGTAATGAAAGTGGTGTAAAACAATATGCATTTTCTATAAGTTTCCATACTTTAAGGATATAGCCAATAGGCATATTGTTGACTTTATGCATACTGAGAAAAATATAGTCTCTTCTATTATAGAAACTCTTTTTGGTGCTTATGATACTCTTTCATCATGTGAAGACTTTAAACAAGCAAAGATCCATCAAAATATTTGGGTTGAAAAAATTAAAAGACCTAGTGCTCCTTGTTTGGACAAAGGAATAACATGCGGAATTCTTGAATTCGATGTCTTAGGCTCATTTTTCCACTGGATATGTAAGTAGTAGTATTAGAAGACAAACTGACATTAACAACTTAATAGGCCTCAAAACCCATGACTACCATGTCATAACTAAGAATACTTTACCTATTGTGCTCAATATATCAAGTTTGACAAAGGGGCAAAGTCTGGAAATTATAAGGTTGAGCCTAGTATTAGAGAATGAGTTTACATGTATTAGATCCTTTGAACATTGATAGTTTAAGGGAGGAGATTGTTGAATTATTTTTTCTATTGGAAGGAGAATTTCCATCAACAATCTTTAACATTTCTATGCATCTTTTGATACATCTAGAACATTAACTAGAGCATTATGTCCTAATAAGAACGAGGTGGATGTATCCTATAGAACGATATATTAAGGTTTTTAATTTTTTTCTTCTTACTAGGGAGAAACTGAAAGGCAACATGTTCGAGGGATATTCAATGCAAGAGGCCATGGGATTTTTCAAAGACTATATTAAGGATTTCAAAAGTGTCAATCAGCGTGTATGGGATGACGAGGAAGAGGAGAGAGTTGCAGGTGAAGTATTAAGAGGAAATGGATGTCCCTTCAATCTATCACATGAATAAATAAGTGTCATACATGCCTATGTCCTTCACAACACATCTTTGTTTGATAAGTGGCATAGGTGAAAATATTTTTTACATAATATTTTTTTTCAATTGAATTTACACATTTATTTATTATCTTTACTATCTTGTATGTTCATATCCTATGTGCCAAATACAAAGAAGAGAATCAAACATTGCAACGTCAACCTCAAAAGTGCAGACGTCATGATTTGATGGGAGATAATTCTTTTCCAAAAGATGAAGAATGGAATACTGATGCAATATGTGATGCAGAACAACAAGGTAAAGATCTCACGACTCAAGAAATTGATATTTCATAGTCTCCACATTTATGGGCTTCACGTTTTAGTGGAATGTGGGCCTATGGTAGCCATTTAATAGTGGAAGGAAAGGACAAGGGAAAGGGAAATTGTGATTTTGTTGTTAGTGTTGAATTTCATCACAAAAACTGAGAAGAAATTTTATGTGGGATTAATCCTAGAAATTATTCAAGTTAATTATGGTGAGAATAGTCCTATATTATTAAAATGTAGGTGGATCAAACCATTAGTAATAAAACATGATGAGTATGGATTTGTACATGTCAATACTCGACAATTTTTATCAGAGACTAATAAGCCATATGTTTTCCCTATTCAAATTAACTAGCCGTTTCTAATTAATGATGTAAGAAGCATAGGATGGTCATATGTCATTCAAATAGAGTCTCGTTCGAAACAAAAATTTATGGAAGTTGTCGATATAACGGATGATGGGAAATATGATAATTTAAAGAAACATTGGAAGAAGTGGTTGAAGATGATGGTAGAGTGATTGAATAAGAGACATTGATTCCCAATGAATATATTGCAAGAGATAATGCAACATTGCTCGTCAGAGATGAGTATGCAGATGCAAATAAGGTAGATGCATACACCAATGGTGGGGATTTTGATCCTAGTGGAAATAAGATGATCATGATGATGATTTGTCACCTTAACCTTTTATCTTGTCACCTGAAATATAGTTATTATTAAATATATGTATGATGTAACTTATTATTGAATGTAATATTAGATTTTGTATATGTTTAATACAAGTTGAATATATAGAAATGCATACCATACGGTTTAAATTAGACGCATAGTAACTTTACATAAAATTCTTTACATGCCTCTAGCATAAATTTTCAACTTGATCATATATATATATATATATCATTTCAATTGACAAAGATAATATACATATGTTGGGCATACTCTGTCCTTGTATAGTTGTAGGTAGTTCCTCATAATTATGGTTTGAGATCTTGATAGAAATTATACCAACCACATATTGAATGTGTGTCTACTTTAATCTATTTGAATAAGAAGCCTCATATATATGTTTAGAGTGTTAAATACTAAGAAAAAATTTGGTTTCCTTCCATGTTGTGTTGTTGCTTCAAATGTAGTGCACCCTACATTAATATTAGTTTCGGATTTCTGGTTGATAATATAATCTTTGTTGTAATTATCATTCTCTATTTTCATGTAATTTCTAGTTGTTTTAAAACTTTGTTCAGATTCCAAGTTTATAATATTGTACTTAGTTAGACTATTTTTGTATTTCTATGTTGAAATTGGTTACTTCAACATTATTTTCATATTCTAGATTCATATGACCATTTTCCATAGTACGACCACTATCCAAATCCGTTTTAATGACAATTGCTTCACCACTTTTTTGGAATTATAGGTTTGAATGTTCAATTTGCTTGACACAACGATCCACTTTCTCCATGGTGAATTAGGGCTGAATTGTGTTGGGTGTTGAAATATTGTAACTTCAAAGAATATTCTATATGTATCTTTTGTGGTCCCCGATGGTCCTACCAGGAGAACCACTTATATTACATTGTACCCCGATGCTCCTAATCGGAAGAACTAATAAGAGTTATGAGGTAGTCCCCTCTAATTGTAAAGGTGGATCATCAGCACCCCAGTGTGGTTACTTGAGCCTACATGTGTAACTCGAGCCTACATGATTTAACTCGAGCCTACATGTCAAATGAGTTAACTTAAGTGAACAGATGAATATAAATAGAGGTGTAGTGCTCCTCATTTGTGACACACACACTCTCACTTGTGTAGCGCATTAGTGGAGAAGAGAAGTAGCTAGAGAAGGAGGAGGATCAGGCTTTGATCTCCTTGCTAGTTTTATCTTTTATATTTTTGGGGCATCTATATTGAGGAAGCTTTTGCTGGGTTTTTCCCTTTAGGGTTTTCCCGGGATAAATCCTTGTGTTCCTTTTTTTTATGGTTCTGCTTGTCTATCTTTCAGTGATCCTGTTTATATGCTTTTGTCATGAAAATGAAATGAAATACTGATGTCTTAGCTAAGCATATGAAAATTTAACATGGTATCAGAGCTAACCTGAGAAGAAGACATTGTCCAGCTACAAAAGCTAGGGATTCTTACTTTTTGGGTCTCTCTCCACAATCCATCAGCAAAAGTATGCTAGGTTGAGTCTCCATTGAAGGGCACATCTTTCTGTTGAAGCGGAATTCGATTTCAAGCATTTTCAGTTTTCGATGCGGAAATTAGGGATTTCTACATAAGAGGAATTTTTGAGTGAGACCAGCATAGGATTTTCCTCCTCATCAAAGCCGAATTTTAGAGACCTGGATCAAAAAATTTGGTTGGGTAAAACTCCAGGAAAGTCAAACCCTAGTTTGACCCCGAGCTAGGAAAAACCCTAAATACTAAAACTGCTAAGTTTTGGTACATTCAATATATTCTGAGGTTGGAAAAGTATCAGAAGTTGAAAATTTTAGGAGCCGAAGATAAAATCATTATAGAAACTGTATCCAAAATTCAGCCTCATATTCTCTATATTTTAGGAGATATGATCCCTCCAAGTTAGGGTTCCAACCTCTTCCAGAATTCATCCCTAAACAGGACACCTAGGGAGAATTACAATATCTTGGGATACAGGGAATTCCTAAAGATTTTATGGAAAGGGAACGGACTCTAATTTCAGTGGTCCAAATAACAGACTCAAAAGATGAACCAGTGACACGTGGAATGCCGTACAACTTCGATGTTCTGAATAGTTCTGTAACAGGTCACCGTGGAAAAAGGATCATAAATCCCAATTGGTGAAACCAATTCTGATGAAACCTATGGTGTTGGATCAGGGACATGCGAGGTTACTTCAATGTGAAATTTCAGACACATAGGAGCAGTAATTTCAGAGATATCACAGAAACAGTGACAGGCATTTTTGCAGAAGAAATTGAAAAACTAGGGCTTTCTGTTTCGGGAGCTTCCCTCCACTGTTTTCAGAAAATGAGTACATTAGACAGCTCCATTTGAAGAGATATATCTTTCTATCCAATAATATCTTAAATATTCCAAGTTTTTAAAATTAGGGTTTCTCTGACAAACCCTAAATCAGCTAGCTATGGAAGCAAGACGGACACCTCAAATCGGTAAGATCTAATCTTTTGCTATTTGCATTTGAGGTTCTCATTTCAAAGTGATCTATCACATCATCTTGATGATAAGCTTGGTAAATTTGACAAATTCCAAGCATGGAAGTATATGATCTCTCTAAAGAAAATGAATTGGACACCTACATAAGTAGAGAGGTTCCAGTTCCATACGAAGATGAGGCTCAAAGCCTTACACAAGAAGAACTTGATCAAGGCCAAGAAGATCATTGTTGATTCAATCACAGATCAACTTGTACCACAAGTGTCTTCCCTAAAGACACTGAAGATGTTTGATTCCTTGATCAAGCTATTTAAAGATAAGAACTTAAATCAGAAGATGGTTTTGAGAAAACAGTTGAAGAATGTGAAGATCCAGAATGCAGAACAACTTGAAGCAGTAGAAGAAAAAGTGGAGATTGCAGAAGTGGTGATAGCCACCTTGAATGGCCTCCTAGGATCATGGGATTCATGCAAAGAATGTATGCCAGAAGGAAGTAATTGCTTTCAGCTTGACTCATAAGAAGAGAGGAAGAAGATGGGAGCAATTGAAGATCAAGCTCTCACCATTCAAAGAAGATCCCTCAAGCGATGAGGAATATGAAGAACTCAATTCTTGTCATTTGGATAATAAATGATGATTCCATGAATGAAGAAGATGATAAAGCAGAATGATCAAGATGGATTCTACCCACCAAAACAAATAAAAGATAAGTATTCAATTGTGATTTCATGATATTGTTTTGTTATACATTTGATTATATTCAGTTGATGTGTTATGCATGATAGATTGTTTGCATTAATGACTGTATACTACTAATATGCATGTGATGGGTAAGTAGCTCATGGTGCTATACAAATATCCATTGCTACTTATCAAACCTCTTTGCTAACATATTGGATTAGTGCACAATCTCAATAATGTCATGGTGGAGGTGGAAGGCATCTAGAGAGTTTATGTGAGATATGGATGAATGTTGTATTGACTAAACAGTTGCATGATGCATAAGAATTTGTCGTTATGCATATGTTTTATGAAATAGTTCTAACCATGCAACTGGTGCATTTGAATTGTAGGAAAGGTCATGAACAACCTCCTACAAGAAAAGAAGGATGAGACTTGTTCCGAAGAACAAGTGATGACAATTCAAGATTCACTCCAATAAACATGAATCTGAAGCTCCCAGGGTCAAAGACACCATGACTGAAGAAAGAGCTTCAGAGAGTGGTAGATCCACCTTGAAGGATGAAGACCACCATGGGTACAAGAGATAACTCAAGATGAAGAAAAGAATTCTATGAAAGAAGCTATGATCAAAGAATAATAGTTGATCATGGGGAATGATGTATATAATATGATGGAACAAGTGTACAAAGCAAGGTTCATGACTCTCCCTAGAAAGAATAGACTATGACATGACATACTCTATTGACCAGTATATATCAAGCATAGAACCACCTATACAGAATGAAGAGGGAAGATGATACTCCACTTCAGGGGGAGTGACTACAGAAAATTATATCTGAGTTTGACATGGTACAACATGATGGATAGCTTTGTGATGGATCGAGACTTTACCAAGAGTAAAGTGGGTTCCAACCTTCAAGGTTGAATGCAAAAGATTAGGATATGTTGATGACCTGAGAAGACAAACTCATAGAAGATGTTATGATACTAGAATGATGTTTGGGATATAGTACTCAAACCAGAAAGCAAGAATGTGGTATCTTCCAAATGGATTTGCAAGATAAGATATGTTGTTGATAGAAGTAAGGTAAGAGTTGTGGCTCGAGGTTTCTATCAGAAAGAGGGAATTAATTCTGAAGAGAAACTTACTCCAGGAAGCAAGGTACACTTCCTTCAAAACTATCATGGTAGTTTCTTCCATGATGAAGTAAAGACAAGCCTTTCTTAATGGTATGATTGAGGAAGAGTTTTACATCGAATAGTCATGAGGATTTGAAGACAGATGGAATCAAGTATGCAAGTTGAAGAAGGCCCTCTATGGCCTGAAGCAAGCTCCTAGAGCTTGGTATGGAAGAATAGATAGTTTCCTGATGAGCATGGGCTTTACCAAGAGTAAATTTGATCCTAACCTTTCCTGCAAGGTTGTAGAAGATGTACCTGTCATTCTATTACTATATGTGGATGAATTATTCTTGACAGGGAATGAGAAACAGATCATGGAAAGCAAGAAGAAACTAGCAGAAGAATTTGAGATGAAAGACCTTGGGTTAATGCATTATCTTTCTCAACCAGGGAAAGTATGTGGTAGAGATATTGAAGAGATTCAATATGTTGGAATGCAGAGTCATGGCCACACCCATGGACTCCAACCTGAAGCTTTTAGCTGATGACTCATTAGAGTTAGTGGATGTGACTCACTACAAACAGATCATCGGGTCATTGATGTACTTAACAAATACCAGACCAGACATTTGTTTTGATGTGAACACCTTAAGTCAATATCTTGTTCAACCAAGACGGGTTCACCTAGTAGCTGCAAAACATGTGATGAGATATCTGAAAGGGACTATAGACTTTGGTCTATACTATGATGGTAGCCATGAGTATAGATTGTATGACTACACAGATGCAGATTGGGCTGGAAGTATCTCAGACAGGAAAAGCACATCAGGTATATGCTTTTGTTTGAGGTTTGCTATGAGTTCATGTTTTAGTAGGAAACAATCCAGTGTTTCTCTTAGCACAGTTGAAGGAGAATACATAGTAGATTGCTCTACTAAGTTGTGAAGCCATATGGCTTCAGAAGCTGATATCAGGTCTCTTTGACTTGAAGATGGACACTACAATGATTCTATGTGATAACCATAGTTGTGATGACAAAGAACCCCGTGTTCCGATGTAACATATAGAAATCCGGTATTTATACACACAAGATAAGATGCAGATGATGACACTGGAGATGCAGATGATGGTGATTTAGTATTTCTATACTGAATATAGAGATGATGATGCTTTCAGTATTTCTATACTGAAGATATAGATGATGATGCTTTTAGTATTCACATTCTGGAGATACAGATGGTGATAGATTAGTATTCAGATATTGAAGATGTAGATGATGATGGTTTGGATGATGATGTACTGACGAAGCCTCTACCTCAAGTAGAGTTCGAACACTTTCAAGACAAGCTTGGTGTTGTTCAAAAAGGCCTTCCTCGAAAGGGGGAGTAGTGATGTTGCAGTGGGATTGTATCATCCCTGGGCATTTTCCCTAAAGTGATCCAGAGACCTCGGTCCTCGAGAATGAAGAGGGATTGTATCATCCTGGGACATCTGTCCATAATAGATCCGGTGACCTTGGTCCTCAAAAATTTGGTGGGATTGTATCATCCCTGGGCACTTGCCCTAAAGTGATCCAGAGACCTCGGTCTTTGAGAATGAAGAGGGATTGTATCATCCGGGGACATCTGTCCATAATAGATCCGGTGACCTCGGTCCTTGAGAATGTGGTAGGATTGCATCATCCTTGGACATCGTCCTAAATTGATAGGGACCGATTCTCCCATAATCAATCCGGTGGCTTTGGTCCTCGAGAATGTGGTAGGATTGCATCATCCTTGGACATAGTCCTAAAGTGATAGGGACTGATTCTCCCATAATCAATCCGATGGCTTTGGTCCTCAAGAATGTGGTAGGATTGCATCATCCTTGGACATAGTCATAAAGTGATAGGGACTGATTCTCCTGTAATCAATCATGTGACTTCGGTCCTCGAGAATGTGGTAGGATTGCATCATCCTTAGACATAGTCCTAAAGTGATAGGGACTGATTATCCCGTAATCAATCCGGTGGCTTCGGTCCTCGAGAATGTGGTAGGATTGCATCATCCTTGGACTTAGTCCTAAAGTGATAGGGACTGATTCTCCCGTAATCAATCCAATAACTTTGGTTGTCAAGAATGTGGTGGGATTGTATCATCCTTGGAATTTAAGTCCAAAAATGATCCAAAGACTTTCTGTCTTTGATTTGTGGATTGCAGGTTGTTGCTGATGATGATGATGCCGTATTGATCGAAATATCAGAGTGTGATGATGATGACGTACTGATCGAAAGATCAAAGTATGATGACATACTGATCGAAAGATCAGAGTATGATGATGATGTACTAATCGAAAGATCAGAGTATGATGATGATGACGTACTGATCTAAAGATCAGAGTATGATGATGATGCACTATGATTATGATGTTTTTGATCGAAATATTAGAGTATGATGATGATGTTTCTGATCAAAAGATCAAAGTATGTTGATGATGTTTCTGATCGAAAGATCAGAGTATGATGATGATGTTTCTGATCGAAATATCAGAATGTGATGATGATTATGATCGACAGATCAGAATATGATGATGATGATGTTGATGTTGATCGAAAGGGAAAAGTGTTGATGATGATATTGTTGATTGAGAGATCAAAGTACTGAAGATGTTGTTGTTGATCGAAAGGTCAAGGTGCTGAAGATGTTGTTGCTGATCGAAAATTCAAAATGCTGAAGATGTTGCTGATCGAAAGGACAAAATGCTGAAGATGTTGTTGCTGATCGAAAAGTCAAAGTGTTGAAGATGTTGCTGATTGAAAGGTCAAAATGCTGAAGATGTTGTTGCTGATCGAACAGTCAAAGTGCTAAAGATGTTGCTGATTGAAAGGTCCAAGTGTTGAAGATTTCGTTGCTAATTGAAAGACCAAAATGTTGAAGATGTTGCTGATCAAAGACTGAAGCTGTTGCTGATGATGAAGACTGAAGATTGAAGATGAAGACTACATGATGTTGAAAAGATTCCAATGATTTATAGATGTGTTACCCTACTGATGTTGCTGATGTCCCCTATCTCTACTCTTGTTGCTGTTGATGTTGCTGTAGAATACCCTTCTCGTTAAGGGGGAGTGTTGAAATATTGTAACTTCGAAGAATATTCTATATGTATCTTTTGTGGTCCCCAATGGTCCTACCGGGAGAACCACTTGTATTACATTGTACCTCGATGCTCCTAATTGGAAGAACTAATAAGAGTCATGAGGTAGTCCCCTCTAATTGTAAAGGTGGGTCATCAGCACCCCAGTGTGGTTACTTGAGCCTACATGTGTAACTCGAGCCTACATGATTTAACTCAAGCCTACATGTCAAATGAGTTAACTTAAGTGAATGGATGAATATAAATAGAGGTGTAGTGCTCCTCATTTGTGACACACACACTCTCACTTGTGTACCACATTAGTGGAGAAGAGAAGTAGCTGGAGAAGGAGGAGGATCAGGCTTTGATCTCCTTGCTGTTTTTATATTTTATCTTTTTGGGGAATCTATATTGAGGAAGCTTTTGCTAGGTTTTTCCCTTTAGGGTTTTCCCAGGATAAATCTTTGTGTTCCTTTTTTTTTATGGTTGTTCTTGTCTATCTTTCAGTGATCCTGTTTATATGCTTTTGTCATGAAAATGAAATGAAATACTGATGTCTTAGCTAAGCATATGAAAATTTAACATTGGGGAGACCTCAAAACTAGTGATGATCCAAATTTGTTGTCAATATATGTAAGTAACTAGATTTTTTATAGATAGTGATATGACAGATCCTCTTGGCTATAAGTTTACTTCTTGTTGAGTGGCACTTTGATCATTTGTATTTGGAGAATTTTCGCTTTGGATTTTTTCTCTTATAACCAGTTTTTTAGCATTTGAAACACAACCATTTGTATGGTTTTCCTTCATCTATGCAGAAGACTGACTTCACTGCATTTATTGTTTTTTATTATTTTTTATTTTTTATTTTAAAATGTTTTGCATTAATTATACAAATGTATGATATAGAAATGTGAGGGTTCTTCCACTGGTGTTCTGCTTATTCAAGGGGATGATTTATACTATATTGTTTATGTGAAATGTTGGACTTTAGAGTACACATAAAAATCACTTGAGGCACAAATTAGATGACAATGATAAAGATGAAACCTTGATAGAATATGAGTGATTACGTAAACATAATGTGGCCAAGAATGGAAATTATTTATCGTCTCTTGGTTTGACAAATAGGTAAGTTGTTAATCATCTTTATGTGTAATGGTGTTTAATGTTTTATAGGAAAGAACTTTATATATTTAAATATTAATATGATATTTTTTATTTTATAAGAAAGAAAAAGGTTGCTCTAAAAAACTAGAGAAAAAATCAAGGGAAGGTAAAGACATAGGAACCCCAACTCATAGAAGCCAATGCATTTGTGATTCAACAAATGGAGTTGATGAAAAAGAAGAGTTGTGGTGGTGTGTAGCCTAATATAGGAAATGTAGTTGATGAAAAGAAGAGATGCAGTGATGTGCATCCAAATATAGAACATGGTGATGTGCAACTTGATATAGTGCACGGTGATGTGCAAGTTTATGATCTATTTTAATGAAATATAAAAGATATTTTTGATAAAGAAGATGAAAAAGTTAAATCAAGTATGTAAATGATTTATGCAAAATTATAAGAGATTTTTGAATGCACATATGTGCAGACCAATACTGAGATAACTACTGCCACAACTAATATGGCCAAGGAGAATGCAGTTCTAGTTCATACAAGTCATGAAGAGGCACTACTAACATCTAGTGTGCCTCTAAACATACCTACATCTACAAATTTTGATGAAACGGGTTTAGCCAAAAATATTGGTAGTGGTTCAGAAGGTTTGTCCACTTTTGTTAAAAGACAAAGAATTAGTCAAGATTGGTATATATCTATAGAGATGAAAGAAAAGAAAGAAAAAATAGAAAGTAATAATCCATTTTTGGTTTAGGTGTGGAAATATTGGTCAAAATATTGCTAGTTGGGCCACCAATTTGGGTACGAGATGTAGGGATCATCTGGATATTTTCAAATCAAAATTTAGAGAGCAAGATCCAAGAAGTGTGGAAAATGTTATACATAAAATGGTAAATTCTTTTGAGACTGTTGGTGGAAAAATCTCTAGAAAATATTACAAGAAAAATATGAGAATCTTGATGAACAATTATAGATACAATTGCAGAAAAATAATCATGGATGCAAAAGATAGTACAGATTCCTCTCTATCTCCCAAACAATCGGTGGAATTGAAGGAAAGTATGTGTTCTAAAGAATATTTGGAAAAGAGGACTAGAGGAATGAAAGAAAGAGATAATGTGAGGGATAAATATACATTTGGTCGAGGTGGGTTGGAGGCCAAAAAAGAAAAATATGCAATAAGTTTATGTCTTTTTGGTTGAATTTATGTTGTGTTATTTACTTGAATTTGTTTATTGAACTAACTGTATGATTAAACTTGGCATTGTATTTTAGGTGGAAACCAATAAAAAAGAACCAAGTGCAGAGGATATTGTCAGTTATATGGGAGCATTAGGTTTAGCTGCTAAATCTGATAGTAATATCAAGCAAAAATCTAGATCGCTTCCAGATATTTCACGACCATTTGGTGGAGTTGAGACAAACACAATAATAACCAGTTTAAATGATGGCAACCCGAATGAGGGGTACAAACATGTAATGAGTTGCATATACATGATCAATGAGACACTTTTGCAGTTGGTTTCCTCTATTAACCCTATAGTTTTTGCATCGAATGAGCATGATTCTACATTAGATTCAGATGAGGTAAGAGGATCTATTGAGCTCATTTCTTCTTGTTTGACCACGTGTATGCCAAGGTACATATATCATTGTCTTGGGCCAATTTGTTGTATTTGATGAAATGATGAATCCTTTTTTCATTTCCAAATTGAGACTTATTCCCTTTTTGAGGCTTAGAGTTAGTTTAGTCCCTATGTTTCATTTGAAAAATTAGTTTGGTATGTGCGCCATATTTGAAGAGGATGAATGGAATTCATATAATAAATCGTAATGCCAAATTATGGTAGCTACCTCTGAAATAGTATCCATTACTCCAAGCATGTGTCCACTACCAACACCCTCTAAGAAGACTCCATAATTTTCAAATGCAATGAAAATGTATACAACATCTATATTATACCCTTTACTACTAACTCCCTTTATGAGGTGTTGAATATATAACTACAAATGGGCACTCAAAAGAATCACATAGGGGTAAACCAAGTGGTATGTTTCCATTTCTTAGTGTAGTATGTAGGCTCAAATATGTACAAATAATTTTAAAGAACGTCTAGACTGTTGATGTATTGAAGTGATGAAGTGATGAAGTGTTGAATCCTATTTTCATTTCCAAACTAAGGTTGATTTATTTTCATTTCGAAATTTATTATTACTCCCTTGATTGAGGTTTAGGCTTACAATTAGTTTAGTCCATGTGTTACATTTGAAAAATTAGTTTGGCCTCTATGCCATATTTGAAGAGGATGAATGAAATTCATATAATAAATTGTAATGCCAAATTATGCTAGCTACCTATGAATCACCATCCATTACTCCAAGCATGTGTACAAGCTACCTAATGTGTGGTGAGAAGCATATTTGTATATCATCATTTCACTTGAATGTATCCAATAAAGGTTTAAAAACTGGAGAAAACAGTTAAATTCTTCATGTTTGAGTAGGCATATTCCTATAGTAGATTTCATTCCTTTAGAATCCAATAGAGGGCCTTTATAGAAGATGCACCCAAGATTGGAATGAGTGGTATAGAGTTCTATAAATCAAACAAGTGGATCATGAACTTAAATTACGAGCAAATACCATGGAAGAAGCCCATAATGGGTATTTCTTTTTATTATTCCATGTTATCTATCTTTTGCAAAGTATTTTTTTTTAGGTCAAATTTTTAATATCTATATTAGCAGGGATTTATGATATATCTTTTTGGATGTTAGAACAATCCATGCTTTTAGGAGAAAAAATGTATTTTACACTAATCATGAAATACTATATGTTAATAAGTCTATTTTTGTTTATATTATTATGTTGTACAGTGTGGATGCAACATAATTTTAATACAAACTATCCTTATTCTAGTTTTAAAAATAAAATGTCACCAGTGACACCAACCCACTTTGAATTAAAAAAT
Source organism: Pseudotsuga menziesii (assembly GCA_001517045.1). Classification (NCBI taxonomy): domain Eukaryota; kingdom Viridiplantae; phylum Streptophyta; class Pinopsida; order Pinales; family Pinaceae; genus Pseudotsuga; species Pseudotsuga menziesii. Next base: position 49,784 of record LPNX010297724.1, read on the forward strand.
AGACTACACAAGGCTAGTGTTTGTAAATAGACCATTCCAGAAAAACCAGAGACCCCCTTCTTTGGAGAGGGGTGTCTGATTTTTGGACTGCTTTCTCTCTCTCAGGGGCATATTGATGGTTGGATTATTTTTCTTGTATGTTTTCTATATTTCTGGCACTATTTATAGAATCAGTTTTCTCAGCATGTAATGTAATGTTTTGCACATATCTAGAACATCCATATGAACACATAGAAGAGCCTCCAGAAGGCATTTTTTTCTTTACTTTATATCATATTATATGCTTACAACCTATAAAGAGAGTTTCCATGTTAGTGATGAATGTTTTAACAATGTTGTATTAAAGATTTAGATAAAGTGCTTTCGTAATCATGTCATCAAAATTAATTGATTTCCATAGTTGCGGTATAACTTGGGCATAATTGATTTCCATTGCTTAGAATGAGCGTTATGTTTTAGTGATAGAATATGAAGTAAAGCACTATATTTGTGGCTCTAGTGGCAACCTATAGATCTGTAGTAGAAACCTTATGATATCAAAATTAATTCTCTTGTAGTAGCATGTAGACTTGATATGGTGACATTATTTGGAAAATTACAGATGTTTGATGGCTAGGTAGACATCTATTGAGGATCCATGGTATTTATTTCTAAACATGATTTTACAGTTCAATCTTGTATGGCAGGTTAAGGCTTAGATTGACCCAGTTGTATCCAAGTTGTTTGGATTTGCTGCTAAATAATATGAACAAGACATTTACTTTATACATTTGATCATTTCTATTTGAAGCATGTGTTGGTTTTTCCTTGAAGAGTGGGATGTGAGTTGCAGTGTTGTGCCCATATTTGTAAATATCAAAGAAGTTGCAGTATGTTTTTTATTATCTTTCCATATGCATATTTATATATGCTCTTACTATGAGTTTTAAATGTTGTTAAGCAATATTAGTATCTATTTTTTTTTCATGATGAAACCACATACAAAACAAAATCAAATATCCACCATTTAAAGGTGCAACAATTGTCAAAATTGATACTGAACAATAAGGTACATCATATGAAATTCATAGCAGTAGTGATCATCGAATCACTACTATGGAATTTGTAGTGGGGGCATCACTTAATGCTATGCAGAAAGTGATGGGCGTAGGAAATGATATTTCAAAGGTAAAAATGGTGAATGCTAAATATTAGGATATAAGTGTTGTTGTAATAGTTAATATCTCCCATAGATGATGGATCAATGGGAACACGATTAGGGTTTTTAAAATCTGATTGATGGCTTCCTTGTGAACCTAATTTGTCATCCTTTGGCTGCATGTGTATGGTGCACTCCCTCCTCACACCCACCCAACTGGTACACATTCATGGAATCCTATAATGTAGGGACTAACATCCCCTCTCGGTCCTCAATGGATTAGCCCTACCCTCTACAATAACGGGAAAAAACCCTATCGGTTGATATCCACATGCAAGTAGATATCTAGAAGTCTGGAAACCCCTACAAATGTCAACCCTCATCCACAATAGTCCACAAAGATAGATAAAGAAAAAACCCACACCTGCATTGCTAAATATTCTAAAAAAACAAGGATCAACCTTCCTCTGTCTAGAATCAATGCTAGAATAGAGTATATGAAGACCTACGCTCTCATCAGGAAATTCGTTAGTATATGGCTGACTGAGAGAGTTCTCCTGAACTGGATCGCAATCAAATGGAATCCAAAAGCACACTTTGACCTAAAGTTAGGCTCCAAAGGGTTTTTCACCATCATTTTCACCCTGCTCGAAGACAAAGATTGCATCCTCAAAGGAGGACCCTATTTTTTTTAACTCCATTGGCTTATTCCTTAGAAATTGGATTGAGCGCTTCAATCTAGACATAGAAAAATTCTCTTGGGCATCGATCTAGGTTCGCCTATACTTACTCCCTCATGACTACTAGGATAAAGAGACTCTCATTGACATCGACAACTATCTAGGGTATTTTTTCAAAATAGCAGACCAAACCAGACAACAAAGGTACACTTCCTATGCCAAAATATTTGTTTATATGCACATAGCCAGATCTCTTTCGGATTTCATCACCCTTGCTCATGAACACACATAATGGATCTAGTCAATAGACTATGAGCACGTTCCTTTTAGATGTAGGAAATTTCATGAACATGGGAATCTCTTTTGGGATTTCCATTAAACAGATCCACCTATGATAAAAAACAAGCCCCAAATGTGGATGAAGAGGGTTTCAAAAAAGTCATGAATAAAAGGATACAAGGCAAGAAAAAACCCATTGTAAGCAAACCCTCAAACCCCATTACAAGCAATAGCTTCAAAGCTCTGGCCACTCTACATGAAGACAAAGCTTTTGAAGAAGCAGAAACCCCACCAACAATAAAAAAAACTACATCAAGAAGAAGAAAAAGGTAAATATTCAATAGAAGATACCAAGAATCCCCAAGTAGAATTATCAAAACAACCCATCTATTCAACAGAGATGGACACTACCCTGGAGAATCCCACTTCCACCCGAGATATACACATCCTAATGGTTGATGACATGGGAGACAGAGAACTGGGAGAGCTAAATCTGATAGGTCTGGAGGATGCATGCAGAAATAAAACCTTCCATGGTATAGCACCCAAGAAGATCCATCTTCTGAAGGTTATTCTCAGCAAATCCAAATATCAATCTAGAATTGGAATCATCAATTGCGAATCAAAGGAGGCAAACAAATCTCTATAGAATCCAAAAAGAGAGACATAAAAACATATATACAAAGAATAGTTATCCTTGAAACCAAACTTGTTGAATTAGGGAAATAATCCTAGCTCACAGATTTCTTCCCCCCCCCAACCCAAATTTTTCCCAGTGAAGGTGATCTCATGGAATATAAGGGGGATCAACAGCCCCAGCAAGCACAAAATGGCAAAGAAAAATATTCGACATGAAAAAACAATTATCCTCATGCTTCAAGAAACTAAGTCAAAAGTGACAACTTGGATAAGTTTATGTCTCGTCTCTGGAAAGGTATTAGATATGTATCTATGGAAACTATAGGGGCCTTTAGAGGTTTAACCATTTCTTATAAACCTATGGATATTATCCTTGACATTTTCATGGCTACCCAAAACTCCATCTCCACTCACTTCCACCTCACTAGCACTAATATGCGCGGTCATATCACCAATGTCTATGGCCCCCAACTCTCTGATAAAATACTCAGGTTCCTGTATTTTCTTCACTGGAACAGTCAGGATCATCTTCACCCTCTTGAAATTATAGGATGGGACTTCAATATAATTACCTCGCTGAAGGAAAAATGAGGAGGTCGCTGTACCCTCTCCCAAGAAGACGTCCTCTTCAAAGAGTTCATTAACAACAACAACCTTGTAGATATGGAGACCAACAATTGCATCCACACCTGGAACAACTGTAGATGCGACACCTCTTAGATTGCTTTCAATCTGGATAGATTTCTCATCTTTGACCACTTGATCCTCAAGAATTAGGATATTACAACCTCAATTCTCCCTTCAGCTAGCTCAGATCATTGGCCCATATGTCTTATCTGACATCAAAATTATGCAACCCATAGAAATACCTTTGGATTTAAGAAAGTATGGCTCTTACACCCATAATTATTAGACATGATCAAGAATTGGTGGTCCACTACTCAGGTCATTGGAGCCTTTTTCATGTTCAGAATGCAGAAGAAGCTAAAAATTCTAAAGCTCCATCTCAAAAACTGGAACAGGCACACTTTCAACAACATCTTCACTTATAAAGTGAAACTTGGATAGGAAATGGAACAAATTCAACAACAGATCATCACTGATGGAAGAACAGACGAAAATGACAAACATGAGAAGGATATCCTCTCTTAGATAAAAGGTCGCTCCAAACAAGAGGAGATGTTGTGGAAACAAAAATAAAGAATCAATTGGCTGAAGGAAGGTAAACGCAACAATTATTTCTTCCACCACTCTACCATCCAACATCACATGCACAGCATAATCACCCATCTTAAAAAGTTCGATGGCACCAGATTGGAAACTCATAAAGACATTGAAGCAGAATTGGTCACATTCTATGAGGACTTTCTTACTGAAAGCGATCAAAACCAATGAGTTTTCATTCATCAAGTTGCTTCACATGTCCCCTCTTTGGTGATTGAAGACCAAATTCCTCTCCCATGTGACCCATCTCGCTCCAAGAAGTGGAAATATCCATAGAAAAATGAAGGAGCATAAAGCTCCAAGTCCCGATGGCCTCACCATCAATTTGTTCCACTTCTACTAGGACCTTCTCAAATACGAGATATGGGAATTGGTCGAAGAATATCGCAACAATCAAAGGGTTCTTCCATCCCACAACACCACCTTCCTCACCCTTATCCCAAAATAAGACAAGGAGGCCTCTCCAAGTAAGTATAGACCCATAGCGCTCTATAATGTACTTTATAAAATTATCACAAGGTCATCGCCAACCACCTCAAGCCCTTGCCCGCCCCCCCGCCCCCCTTATATACCCTGAACAAACCAGTTATGTGGAGGGCCTCCAGATCCTAGATGGAATTATCCTAGCTCATGAATTCATTCACTCTCTCAAAATATCCAAAAATATTGGAATGCTCCTTAAGTTAGATCTCTCCAAATCCTTCAATAAACTAAGATGGAGCTTCATTCAGAAAATCCTTCTAGTTTACGACTTTGGTCACTCTTGGGTTCATTGGATCCTTAGTCGTACTTCTTCATCCTTCTTCTCTATACTCATTAATGGTGCTCCCTCGAAAACCTTTAACCCCTCACGAGGAATCCAGAAATTTCATCCACTCTCCCTTTCTTATTCATCCTTTTGGTTGAAGTTCTAGGTCTCATGCTCAGTTAAGCCTATTCTCTAGGTAGCTTAGAATCTGTACACTCATTAACATACCCCCCTTACCCATCAACAGTTTGTGAACAATAACTTGCTCATGGGCCATCCTTCTGTTCAAGAGGCACGTGATTTTGATGACATCCTTACCACCTTTTCCAAATCCTATGGCATGGCCCTAAATCCTAACAAGTCTTCCATCTTCTTCTTTAACACGCCCCCAATCACACAAAGGAATATCACCAGAATCTTGGGCTTTAATGCTTCTACCCTCGCTTTGAAATATCTTCGTGGACTCCTTATCAACTTGAACCTGAAACACTCCTCTTGCAAGAACCTTCTTTAAAAATTGGCTCCAACTTTATTCCTAGACTTTTTTCTCTCTAAACCTTGCTAGATGTGTGGTCCTAATCAATTTCGTTTACAATCCATGTCCCTTTATCTTTTCTTAGTTTTAGCATCCCCCAAATGGGTAATTAATTCCATCATAACTCTTCAGCGCACTTTCCTCTGGTAGGGGGAGAAGACCTCTCACAACTGGTCTTTGGTTAAATGGGAAACCATTTTCCTAACAAAAGAGGGGGGGTATTAGTCTTCAGGACCCAACCAAAAATAATGAAACTCTGAGCACCAAAATATGGTGGAATTGGATCACCAAAACTAGCATCTCATGGGCCCAATTATGGAACAAAAAATATGCAGCTAACTTACACCCTCATAATCTCATACGTTACTCTTGAGACAATAAGGGATCTCTCATATGGAATGCAACAAAATCACAATGCCACCTCATTCAACAACATGACTTCATGGAAATCCATGATGGTTCCTTAGCTAATTTTTTTACTGACTCTTGGAACCAAATCCATAATTTAGAATCTTCTCACAATCTCTAGCACAGACATAAATCTTTTCAAATCTAGAAACATGAAAAAGTAAAAAAAAAAATGGGACCAAGACAATCAACAAGAATTATGCAGTTGGTTGCCCCACCACAGATGGCACCCGATTCAATAACATGCTTACTCTAATCAACTCTCAAGAGGACCTACAAAAATGATTCATATGAAGCAGACATGGACCTAGAATCCTAATATGGGGCTACAAAACCAAGGGTATGTTTTAATTCAAAGAATCCTACCATCTAGCCAACAACTTATCCAATGAGCAATCAGATCCTATCTGGGCCAAAACATGGGGGTTAAAAACTTGGCCAAAAGTAACTATATTCCTTTAGATGGTGTTACATAAGCGCTTCCTCACATGGGATAATATTCTAAAAAGAGGCTTCATAGGACCATCATATTATGCTCTATGTCATGGACAAAAGGAAACTATTAATCACCTTTTAGACATCTTCTCCTTCTCCAATAGCTTATGGGACAAGATGACCTCTTTGTGCAGAAGAACATATTCGTGGCGAGGGAAAATTTCTAAGACTATCAATCCCTTTCATGACCACTCATATTAGAATCCTCTTCTAAATAGAATTTTGAAACTTATCCTAGGTTTTTTTATCTAGAGCATCTAGAAGGAACACAATCTCAGGATATTCAAGAACAAATCAAATTCCATGGAAATTGTGTGGGCCTTATGTAAAAAACACATCAAGAAAACTTCAATGTTACACAATTGGAATGAACGGGAATTTTAGGAAACACACAATTAAAGGATTATACTGGATAAATGGAATCTCTCTTCCCTCCTTCCTGCAACTTCGTCTCTGCCCCATATTCACCCCACCTCTAGTCCAAACTCTTGGAGCGGCCCTCCCCCTGGTTTCTACAAGCTGAATTTTGATGGAGATTCTAAAGGAAATTCTAGGAAATATTACTATGGAGGAGCCTTTATATCCTCCATAAACATAATACTTATACCTTTTTATGGCTCCTTGGGCATTAAAAGAAATAATGTTGCAGAACTAACTGGCCTAATTCAGGGCATTCAACTCGCTTTCAACCATGATCTCTTTCCACTAATAGTGGAAGGGGATTCCCAACTCATCCTAACCATGGCTACTAGAATTTATAATGGGACCAATACCACCAAAATATTCCCCAGTTGGAGGCTCAACATTGATCTACATTAATTAGCTCTACTCCTCTCTTGACCTGCGACCATCACCTTCCAACATGCCACGCGACATGAAAACTCTTTAGAAGACAAATTGACTAATTGGGGTGTATATACAAGCCCTAATTTGCAGAACTTCTCCCTGGAAGAGATCTTAGATTCCCTTCTAAAGAGTGACTGTATCCAAATCTAGAGGGACGATGGTGCTCACCTGGATGCGGGTGGCACTCCATCTCAATGGACACGTGGGAGCAATAGACTAGAGGCACACCTGTCCCATAATGCTTCTCCTTTGATGGCTCAACATCACAACATAAATGAGGATGTTACCACCCAAATCTCAAGCAGCATGGACATTCAAAGTTGAGCCCTTGGTTTTTTATGGGAGGTGACAGTCCTGATGTCATGTCGTCTGGACTTCTCCTACGTAGGATTATGGAAATCCACGCAAAGAATGTATAACTCATTTGTCAACATATTTTTAATGTTTCCTTGTTGCAATTTATTTCCCATTCCATTCCCATTCCCTCGAGCGGTGCAGAGGAAATTGTTGGTGCCCCTGCATCCCCAGTGAGTGTTTGTAGAGATAGGTTTACGCAAAAGGTCTCATCTGACACAACCAATTTAAAATCTTGGTGTTTGCATTCTTTTATGCTTCCTATTCACCCAAACATGTCTCGCAGACTTAGAGGCACCCCACTATGTGGGTGAGTGATACGATCGAATGCCAACGAGCATTCCAAGACTCTCTCTGCAATTGTCAATACTAAAGTCTTTGATGTGGAAATCCCTGAACACTTGTGCCAGCTCATGAATGACTGGGAAGATGAACTCCTAGGCTCCCCTTTAGTGGTCAACAAAACAATCCTGCGTAGATGCAATTCTTGGGTTGTGAAAATTTTGATGGCCAATCTTTTCCTTCATCTTACGGGCACCCAAGACGAACCCTCGGTGCCTACTTTCGTTCCACACAATGCTCCAATTGAGCCTAAGAAAGGGTTCCCTCCCCCTTTGGATAACTTCTTTGCTCCTCGACAAGGTAAAGAGACCACCATCATTTCCTCGGACGTTAAAAAGATAGAGCCACTATTGGTCAAGAAGGGTCACTCCAGCTCCAGCACGTTGAGTAGTGATGTAGACACCAACAACGAATCCAAAATTCTTGATAATGAAGATGGCCATACTACTGCTACCAACAAGATCCCCCCACTGAAATTATATCGAATACCCACTCACAGATTGGCTTCGGGTTTGGAGTACCCATTGTGGAGGAGACTCCCACCAAGCACGAGTTTCATGTTCCTAGGGTTTTCTTTTTTAATTCTTATTCACTCTGGGTTTAGTTTTCTTAGTTTTTTGTAGCATTAGAACACTGTTTTCTTGTTTAAACACTGCTTATTCATATTTTGGTATGATTTGTTTTCCCTACTATAGGGAGGATCTTTTCTTTGTTAAGAGCCTGATTGCCCGATATGGTTACCCTCCAACCTTATCTCTACTTATATCAGTCCATAGAACTCCTACAATGTCATGCATTTTTGTTTTTACTGTTATTATACATCAATATAATAGACTCTGAACTTAAAAGAAAAATAGTTCATATTCCCAATGTTTTGTCATTCTTAATCCTTAGAATGTTCTTTTGGATAAATTTTGATAGCCTGCACTCTTTAATTGACTATTAAATGTTTAATATTGCATTGTTCATACTTCTAATGAAAGTCATATACTTTTTTTCCTGATGAAATACATGCAAAGCAATTATATCCAAGCAACAAGAAAAGGAAAATGCATTGTCAATAGAGCTCTTAGTTATGCTGTACAACATGATGTTAATATTGATAGTGACGATGATGAACTTGAAAAGCATGAGTAGGACATTCATAGTGGCTCCAAACTCGAGGTGAGTGCATTAATATGCTGAATATTAGAATATAATTGTTGTTGTAACATTTTACATATCTCAATACAATAACTTTATGTTAAATATTGGAGTATAATTGTTGTTATAACATCATTTTTCAAAGGTCGTTATTTTTGTTTTTGTTTTTGCATAAATGCATTAATGAAATCCAATAAGGAGATAAAGTAAACATGTTCGATATGTATGACAATGTTGATGTGATCATTGGGTGGATTCATTCACTGTCTATTATACATGGAGTCAATTTGAGCGGATTGAGAGATGTAAATGTAAATATTTTAAGGGTTAAAAGTAAGATACCCATTCCTTATGAAGACAAAATAGATGGATGCGTTCATTTGGAAGAGAAGGAAGGAAGCTTGACATGGTGGCCACTAAAATATTTGTAGAATATGACATAGTTGATGTTTATCATATTAAACTAGTTGTTAGACAACTTGGCCCATTGCTTGATGCAGTAGTTTGAATGTCTGGTGCTCATGGATAAGTTATTATGGTGCATTTACACTAGAGTTGGAAACTATGAGTAACAATGTTGTAAAACTTTCACATTTTTATTTTATAAATATATATATATGATCATCTTGAGATTCATCTATATTGCATTATATGTTTTAATGTGATTTTTTGTTTTAATTCAAGTTTAATAGTATGTTTATTTATGCATTACACAGTTTATGATATTTAATAAACTATCCATAGCATATAAATGAGCATTTACTATTGCACTTATAGTAGTAAATATAATGATCCAACAACTAATAAATAATATATCAATATACCACCAATTGAAGACAATTGTTAAAAGAAATGACTAAATTATCATGAATAAATAAATGATTGGTTAACGGTATTCAATGAATAAAAATAATACTACATATACTACTAATGGACATAAACCATTGTATACAAAACTAAATATACTACTAATGGACAGAAGCCAGTGTATACAAATGAATAAATATACTACCACTTGACTGCAACAAATGACTATCATGACTAAATATCTGATCAATTAACATTAATCAATGACTAAAAAACTAATAAATGTACTACCAATGGATGAAAATTGGTGAATACAAATGACTAAATATATTACCAATTGACGGCAATTAAAGACTAAAATGGCTAAATATCCTACTAATTGACAACAATAAATGACTAGTGTGACTAAATAAGCGACAAATTAACAACACTCCATGACTAAATAAATGACTAACTAACATCAATAAATGACCACAAAAACGACTAAAACAATGACTAAATGTACTACTAAATTGACCAATCACAACAACCAATAAATGACTAAAACAATTTAGTCACATATTTAGTCGCATTATAAATGACTGGAAATTAACTACTAATAGTCACATGACTAAATTTAGTCATTTATATGCAATTTTTGTAGTTTTTTAGTTATATATCACACTTTTTATACTAGTGATAGACTTATGAAAATGATTCAAGGAATATTGCCAACTTTAATGCAACAAATATAAAAAATAAGACGTTATACAAAAGCTGAAGAAATTCATGGAATGAAGTTCCAACTCGACTCACTAATAAACGTAGGTATGGGAATGAGTATCACAAACTCATCCTCCCAATTACATACATACATGCACCATAATGTCATATACAAACTGAAAATTGGCATATCAAAGTTTGTCGATGAAGATACTCAAGATGGCACTCAATAGATCAAATTAATTGAAAAATGTTCTATTATGCACCAAATATATGTTGAAGATGAAAAAATAAACATTGCGGCAATGTACATAAACAAATATTCTTGCGATTGGTTTCTATGGTGGGATTCTAAATGTGTTGGAGGATTGGTGAGAGACTAGGACATCTTCCATTTAAGTGAATTTAAGTTATGGAAGAGGATGAAATTTACACCAAGCTAACTTGTTTACTTTAAAATGGGACAAAGGACAAATATTTTAACAATATCCTTGTGTTGGCTACTCATGACAATGGCGTATGTAAATATTTCCTTCTACAAATTACCATTGGTGGATTGAAACCAACTATACAAAATGAGATTAATTTGCTAGAGGTCAAGGATGTTGAACATGCATGTCAAAAACAAAGAAGGATGACTATCCATGACGTAAGTGTAAAGATCCTAATTGGGATCCAAGACATAAGTGTACAAGAAAATTTTTCTTCTTATGTTAAAAAAATGATAATCGCAATGATAATGTTGAAGATGTTGGTGACGTATATTCTTCAGACAAAGAAACAGACGATGATGAATCCAACACTAAAGTTGTAACACCCCGGTTTTTACCCCATTTGCATTAAATGTATATGATGTATATATTGTAATTAATCATGGTGTGGAGCTATAGGCAAAAGCCCCACCATCGATTTAACGTTATATGTTCGGTGATTAAAATCGATGCCGATGGTATTTTGTGCTAGCCAGGCACATTATAATTTGGACATCATGTAAATATGCATTTTAATTAAAAATACCCACAACCAGCTATGTCAATGCAACAATAATGAGAAGGGGCATGATTTCATAAGTATAAGGTGGGGGGGGGAATATTCAAACCTTTGGGCCAATGGGGAAAAGCCAAATGTCAGAGGGAGAACCCATCAAATTGTCAACTACCTTTCTTGTCTCATTCACCCAATCATTTATTACTACCAGAAATTGGTTGAGTTGGTTATTGCATGGGATCGGCAAGGTATGACAACCCAAATTCAAATTGGAGAAGCCATCAGTTGTTGGGAAACACGTTTTGACTCCTTGGGAAAGAAAAAAAACCCAAAAACGTAGGCCATTCTACCATGCTTCCACGTTTTCATGTTTTCCTCACCATTTTTCCTTCACGTGAGCTCTCTCAGGAATTCAGAACTTCCTGTGGGTGAAACCATTCACATTTTTTGTTGTTACCTCACTTTGCTCAGGCTGAGAAATCATTTTTTGGTGATTATTAGTGGCTGAGTTTCCTTTCCCATGTTTTGCTAGATTTTTCTCCATTATTTCCAAGCTGAAAATCGTTTTTTTTTCTGGAAATTCCTAGTGAATGGGAGAGGAGACCCATGATTTTGGGTGTTATTGAGCCTGTTTTGGCCATGTTAGGGCCAAAAAATCTCTGGAAATCGAATTGCTGCTAAAGGGCAATTTTTACCCATTCTGGAAATTCGTTTTGTTGTCAGAACTATTTTTCCTCCAAACCATAAATCATATTGTGTTGTGGGTGCATATTTTGGCTTTGGCCTGAGTTGAATTGGGAGTGGAAATGGGGTCTAAGCCTACTTGAAAAACCTAGTGTGTGCAAGAGCCTCACAAACAGAGCTAGAGGGATGGCTTTCTTCTCTGCACCCCCTGAATAGAACTGGAAGGGAGGACATAGCCCGATGAAATGTACAGCGGAGAAGGCGATGTTTCCTTGTGTTGGGTGTGTGTGGATGTTTTAGAAGCCAGGCTAGTTTTGGCATAGGTATCCATAGCTCTTGGATTGAGCTCACTAGCTTAGCGGTCAGCCTTTCTAGCTCATGATAGCCTGATAAACCCAACTGTGTTGGCTTGGCTGAGTTGTGTATCCTTGGTTATGTGTGAGCCTGCTAATTTCCCATTATTCCTTATGGAATCATGCCCAGCTCGGGGGTGGCAGTGTTGCTGAGCACACTGGCCTATGGTTGGGTGGAATGTTGCTGTGACGTAGCTGGTTGTGGGACAAGATTTTTCTAAGATAAGTATTCTTGTCTATTTTATCTCTGCATTTGTATATGTGATTATGATTTAATATGAACATGTTAAATGCTATGAATGAATGAAATTGCTTCCATTGTTTTATAATCATTTATGCATATGTGTATGTTTAAGTTCAATGCATTTTATTTTATGTTGATGGGGTTAGATTTCCCAGAATGTTAGCATTATAGTCGCATCCTCTTGCTGGTAGAAGGGTGAGGACGTGATAGATTGGTATCAGAGCATCCAGGTTGCAGTAGTGGGCCTTTATGGGCTAAGAAAAGTAGCTAACAAAGGTGAGATAACCTCTATTGAGCACAGGCTAGTAGAGATAATTTTTGGAAAATCACTAAGTGTGAAAACTCTTCTCTATGTGGTGGCTGAGAAACGTGAAGCGGAGCCGCAGTAGCGGTTGAGTTGACCGAAGAAAATCCATAGCAGGAGGTGCAAGTTAAAGTTGTCAAGAATGTGGAGGAAATTTCAAAAATTTCCCCAAGTATGGAGTCGACGGGTGAAATCCTAAGTCTGAGCTGACATAGCGGCTAGAAGTGGAAAATATTTCCGCAACGGCAGACAAATAAAGAAGATAGAGCTGACGAGACGTTGCGGCAGCTGGAAGATGAAGAATCTTCCGCAACTGTGGGTGGAATCCAAAAATTGAGCCTCAATGGCAACATGCCAAATAAAAAGAAGGAGCCGCAATGACAGCGAGCACAAAAATAAGTTGAAGCCGCTACGACGACGGATGGAAAAAGAAAAATGAGACACAACGACGCCTGAGAGCAGAAAATAGAGCTGATGCTCGTCGGCTAGACCAAGTCGATGTAGTGGGCGAAAAGCTAGGAATTCTCCAGTAAAGCGACGGTTGGAAACCGAAAATCGAGCCACTACAGCGGATGAAAATTAGAGTTGGAGCCGCAATGGCGGTTGGCGGAAAAGGAAGAAGAAGCCGACGGGTGAGAAATGAAGATGGAGCCGCTACAGCAGATGAAAAACAAGGATCGAGCCACTATAGCGGGTGAAAGTAAAAAAAAATTCTGATGCAGCGGGTGAAAAATTTTGAAAATTTGTCGAATCGGAGAAATTCAGCAGGGTTTTTCAGTGGGATTTCAGGCGTCAGAAAAATGGAAAATGGCAGTGGGGTTATACGCTAGATTGCACGAAATCGAAGTATTTACAAAAAAAAAAAATGAGGCCGCTGCCCTCGACCCGCCTTGCAATGTCGCAGGGAAGCCACAAGGGGGCAAGCCCCCTTGACCCCCATTGTCCCCTTTTGACAGTCATTCTTTGGGAAGGAAAATTTTATGTTTTGACAAAGTTGTCAATGTATGATTTTTCCAAGTAAAGGTAAGTAATGTATAATTCATTTGAATGTTATGTGGCTAATAGTTGTATGTATTAACACATTTTACAGAATTATAGTTACCTTCAAAGGAAACATTCCGTATAGTGAAGTTTGGTAAAGTGAGTCTTGGTTTAGCCATGAGAACCCATGATGAATATGATGCACGGGATTCCTACAAACATGTGTGAGATGCCATGGGGGAAAATGTTCGAGCCAGAAATGATGATATAGATTCCAATGGAAGGATATTTGAAGAGACTCCGCCGAACATTGCAACTGCCATGAGAAGCTTGATTAAAGCCCAGGAAGAGCAGCATCAGTTGAATGTGGCTATGTTGTAAATTTTGACCGACTTGCAAAGAAATATGGACTCTGGGAATGGTATAGCAAAACCAGAAGGCAGTAAGAGCAGTACTAGAAGAATATGAGGTACTTCTAGTAGATCATCTGACTCAGAAGAATCCAGTGGGGATTCAAGCTCTTCTTCTCACAAGAGAAAGAGAAAGAGGCACCACAGGGATTGCTCTTGAGATGAATTCAAGAAGGCTAAACCTCCTATGTTTGATGGCGAGGTAAAGACTTGACAAGAGGCTAAAGCTTGGATTCTTGGGATAAAGAAGTACTTCCAAGTTCAGGATTATTCGGGAAACATGAAGGAAAGGGTTGCCATATTCAATCTGAATGGAAGGGTGTCCATTTGGTGGGAGAACTTCAAGCAAGTAAAGAGGATCAGTGAAAGGAGAATTAAGTGGAAACATTTCAAGAAGTATTTCAAGTATAAATACCTCTCTAACATGTATTATGATAACAAAATTAAGGAGTTCCATGAGATGAGATTGGGACAGCAGACCATGGAAGAGTATGCAAATAAGTTCTTGAAATTGTTAAGGTAAGTCAGGTACATCAAAGATGAAAAGGTGAATATCTAGCATTTTCTGAGTGGATTGCCTCAATCTTACAAAGATAGAATTGAGTTTTATGAACCTAGAACTCTAGAAGAAGCAATAAGGAAGGCTAAGTACTACTATGAGCAAAGGAAAGGAAAACCTGATTACCAGAAGACGTGGAAGGAAAAAAGGAATGAGAAGTCTGACCAAAGGAAGAAAGGTTTCAAACCTTCTAACTTCAGGAATCAGCAGAAGCAACCATCACAAGCTAAGAAGCAGCCAACCAAAGTGATGCGAGAAAATCCTAAAGCCACAGCAAAACAGAGGACCACTCCACTGTTGGAAATGTGGAGAACCCCACATGCACAGGAATTGTCAAATTGAGAATGAGATTGCAAGGCCAACTTACAATATTCAAGAGGTAGAGATAGTGGATCAAGTAGCACGAGCCGCCCCTAGGATTTATGCAGCACTGGAGGACCACCAGGCAAATCACCAGTCAACTATGGTTGAAGTTGCAGGTAATATTGTTGAGCAATATGTTTCTATCTTGATTGACCCTGATTCTACTCAAAGTTACATCACTCCTAGAGTAGCAGAGACTTGTGCTTTTGAAGAAAGTAAAGCATAAGAAATCTTGGTTAGTTCAGCTAGCCACTGGTGTTAAATTTTTCATATGCTTAGCTAAGACATCAGTATATCATTTCATTTTTCATAATAAAAGAATATAAAACAGGATCACTGAAAGAAACAGTATCACAAGAACAACATAGATTTATCCTGGGAAAACCCTAAAGGGAAAAACCCAGCAAAAGCTTCCTCAATATAGATGCCCCAAAAAGGGAAAAAGGTAAAACCAACAAGGAGATCAAAAACCCGATTCTCCTCCTTCTCCAGCAACTTCTCTCCTCCACAAGTGCGCTATTCCAAGTGAGTGTGTATGTCTCAAGTGAGGAACACTACACCTCTATTTATATTCATCCGTTCACTTAAAGTTTACTCAATTAACATGTCGACTTAAGTTAACTCATGTAGGCTCGAGTTACACATGTAGGCTCAAGTAACCGCACTGGGGTGCTGATGACCCAACTTTACAATTTGAGGGGACTACCTCATGACTCTTATTAGTTCTTCTGATTAGGAGCATCGGGGTACAATGAAATACAAGTGGTTCTCCCGGTTGGACCATCGGGGACCACAAAAGATACATAAATAATATTCTTCGAAGTTACAATATTTCAACAACTGGAACTAAGAGAAAGGTTAGTGAAGTGGTAGAGAAATTTCCATTGGTTATGAATGGATTGATCACTTATGTAGATTTGAATGTTCTACAACTTGGTTCCTATGATGTTCTCATCGGAATGGATTGGTTAGAAGCTCACAGAGTGGAGCTTGACTATTATAATAAGACTTTTGAATGCATGGATGAAGAAGGAAACTTGAGAGTTGTAAGAGGCATTCCAAAGGTGATTTCTATGAGGCAGATTTCAGCTATACAGTTGAAGAAATTATGTAGGAAAGGTTGCCAATTACTATGCAGCCCATATTTTGGAGGAAACAGAGAATGAAGATCCTAGGTTGGAGGATTTTCATGTGTTGCAGGAATTCACGGATGTGTTTCCTGATGAGATTCCAGGGCTTCCTATGAAAAGGGACATTGATCACAATTGAACTTGTTCCAGGAGCAACACCAGTGTCCAAGACACCCTACAGAATGAGTACACCAGAAATGCTAGAGTTGAAGATGCAACTGCAAGAATTGTTGGAGAAGAAGTATATCAGGCCGAGTGTGTCTCCGTGGGGAGCACCTATTATGTTTGTAAAGAATAAAGATCGTACACTCAAGTTGTGTATTTATTACAGACAGCTAAAAAAATTCACTGTGAAGAACAAATATCCTTTGCCTAGGATTGATGACCTCTATGATCAAATGAGAGGAGCAAAGGTATTTTTCAAGATTGACTTGAGGTCTGGTTATCATCAAGTAAGAATCAAGGATGAAGACATTCATAAGACAGCCTTCAGAACAAGGTATGGACATTATGAGTTTGTAGTACTTTGTCTCACAAATGCACCAGCTACATTTGTGTGCCTTATGAATAGTGTCTTCAACAGGTATTTGGACAAGTTTGTTCTTGTTTTCCTTGATGACATTCTTATCTATTCTAAGAATGAGGAAGAGCGTGAAGAACATTTGAGGTTGGCATTGCAATTTCTCAAGGAGCATAAGCTGTATGCAAAGTTGAGCAAGTGTGACTTCTATAGAGATAGAATTCAGTATTTGGGTCACATTATCTCATAAGAGGGTATATCATTATACCCTGAGAAGATTGAGGCCATTATGAATTGGCCTACTCCGAGGAATGTGACAAATGTAACATTATTTATGGGACTTGTAGGGTATTACAGGATATTCATTGAAGTATTCCCCAAGGTTGCACATGCCATCACTTCCTTGAAAAGGAAGGGTATATAGTTTGAATGGACATCGAAGTGTGAAGAAAGCTTCCAACGATTGAAGAATATTCTCACAAGTGCACCAGTCTTGAAAGTTGCAGACCCATAAACATATTTTGTGGTGCGTACTTATGCATGCAGACAAGGACTAGGAGGAGTCTTATGTAGGAAAACCACGTGATATGTTATGAGTCAAGAAAGTTGAAGGAGCATGAGAAGAACTATGCCACTCATGATATTGAACTTACATCCATAGTACATGCTCTCAATATGTGGAGGAATTACTTGATGGGAAAGAAATTTGACCTAAGGACAGACCATTGTGGTCTGAAGCACTTGTTTGATCAACCAACGTTAAATGCTAGGAAAGCTAGATGGCTGGAGTTTTTATGTGAGTTTGATTTTGAAATCAAGCACATAAAAGGAAAGGAGAACAAGGTAGTTGATGCACTCAGCAGAAAGGTGCAGGAAATGCACATGGCATCTCTTAGTATTTTCCAGTCAGATTTGAGACAACATATTGTTAATTATATTGCTGGAGATGAATTGTATGAGCAGGTAAAAGACAAGTTGCGGCAGCAAATTCTTGAGAAGAGGTATGAGAGATGTAAATTGGAAGAAGATGGACTTATTACTTATAAGAACATAGTCTATATTCCAAATATAGCATATTTGAGGAGAGTTGTTATGGATGAGATCCATCAAGCTCCATATTCTGGTCACCCAGGATATGAGAAGACAATTTCCATAGCCAGAAAGCAGTACTTTTGGCTAGGAATGAAAAAGGACATGGCTGAATATGTTTCAAGGTGCATGAAATGTCAACAGGTAAATGTTGAGCATCAACACCCAGCAGGTTTGTTGCATCCTTTTCTAGTTCTAGAATGGAAATGGGAAGTTATTTCCATGGATTTTATTACAGGATTGCCAATGATTTGGAGACAACATGATTCCATCATGGTTGTGGTGGACAAGTTGACAAAGGCAACACACTTTACACCAGTTAAGTCTACGCATAAGACTAATGACATTGCAAAGATATTCATGAAGGAGATTTTCAAATTGCATGGATTGCCTAAAGCAATAATTTCTGGCAGAGATGTCAAATTCACTTCCAATTTCTGGAAGGGTTTGTTTGCAGATTTGGGTACAAAGCTAAACTTCAACACTTCCTACCATCCTCGGACATATGGACACATAGAGAGAGTGAATAAAGTGCTTGAAGACATGCTTCACATGTATGTGATGGGCAAGCCAACCTAGTGGGAATATTACTTACACTTGGTGGAGTTTTCCTACAACAATGGACATCAAGCATCCTTGGGGATGAGTCCATATGAAGCTTTTTATGGAAGAAGGTGTAGGACACCAGTGACATATGATAATCTAGTGAACAAGGTTGTTCTTGGGCCATAATGTTTCAATGAAATGGAGCAAGAGGTTGTAAAGATCAGGAAGAATCTGAAAGTAGCCCAAGACAGATAGAAAAACTATGTGGATAAGCATAGAGTGAACAGATAGTTCAGTGTTGGGGATCATGTTTACCTCAAAGTGAGGGAAAAGAAGAGTTCCTTGAAGCTTGGAAGTTGTGCCAAGTTGTCACCTAGATATTATGGGTCATTTGAAGTGCTTGAAAGAATAGGTTCAGTTGCATATAGAATTACATTTCCTGCTAGCACTAGAGATCATAATGTTTTTCATGTTTCTTTGCTTAAGAAATATGTACATGATTCTAACCATGTGATAAATTGGGATGTGATTCAAGTGGAACCCGAGGGAGAGTTCCAAATCGAGCAAATGTGCATCCTCGACAGGAAGGTCACAATGCTTCGAAATTGAGCCATAGGGCAGGTAAAGGTGCAATGAGAGCACTACGGTCCTGAAGAGGCTACATGGGAGCTAGAGGATGCCATGCGCTTGGCACATCCATTTTTGTTCAATTCTATGGAGCACTGAGGCGATGCCAATGTAGCATTTTTGTTCAATTTTGTAAAGCACTGAGGAAAGTGTTATTGAAGGGGGAGGGGAATGTAACACCCCTGTTTTTACCCCATTTGCATTAAATGTATATGATGTATATATTGTAATTAATCATGGTGTGGAGCTATAGGAAAAATCCCCACCATTGATTTAACGTTATATGTTCGGTGATTAAAATTGATGCCGATGGCATTTTGTGCTATCTAGGCACATTATAATTTGGACATCATGTAAATATGCATTTTAATTAAAAATACCCACAACCAGCTATGTCAATGCAATAATAATGAGAAGGGGCATGATTTCCTAAGGATAAGGGGGCCGAGAATATTAAAACCTTTGGGCCAATGGGGAAAATCCAAATGTCATAGGGAGAACCCATCAAACTGTCAACTACCTTTCTTGTCTCATTCGCCCAATCATTTATTACTGCCAGAAATTGGTTGGGTTGGTTATTGCATGGGATGGGCAAGGTATGACAACCCAAATTCGAACTGGAGAAGCGATAAGTTGTTGGGAAACATGTTTTGACTCCTTGGGAAAGCAAAAAAACCCAAAAATGTAGGCCATTCTACCATGCTTCCATGTTTTCATGTTTTCCTCACCATTTTTCCTTCACGTGAGCTCTCTCGGGCATTTAGAACTTCTTGTGGGTGAAACCATTCATGTTTTTCATTGTTACCTCACTTTGCCCAGGCTTAGAAATCGTTTTTTGGTGATTATCAGTGGTTGAGTTTCCTTTCCCACATTTTTTGGGATTTTTCTCCATTGTATCCAAGCTTAAAATTGTTTTTTTTTTTGGAAATGCCCAGTGAGTGGGATAGGAGACCCACGATTTTGGGTGTTATTGAGCCCGTTTTGGCCACGTTAGGGGCAAAACCTATCTAGAAATCGAATTGCTTCTAAAGAGCCATTTTTACCCATTCTGGAAATTCATTTTGTTAGCGGAACTATTTTTCCTCCAACCCAAAAATCGTATTGTGTTGTGGGTGCATATTTTGGTTTTGTCTTGAGTTGAATTGGGAGTGGAAATGTGGTCTGAGCATGCTTGGAAAACCTAGTGTGTGCAGGAGCCTCACAGACAAAGCTAGAGGGATGGCTTTCTTCTCTGCACCCCCTGAATAGCACTAGAAGGGAGGACATATCCCGAGGGACTGTACACCAGAGAAGGGGATGCTTCCTGTGTTGGGTATGTGTGGATGTTTTAGAAGCTAGGCTAGTTCTGGTGCAGGTGCCCATAGCTCTTGGATTGAGCTCACTAGCTTAGCGGTCATCCTTTCCATCTCTCGATAGCCTGATAAACGCAACTGTGTTGGCTTGGCTGAGTTGTGTATCCTTGGTTACATGTGAGCCTGCTAGTTTCCCCTTATTCCTCGTGGAATCATGCCCAACTCGAGGGTGGCAGTGCTACTAAGTGATTGATGAGCACACTAGCATATGGTTGGGTGGAACGTTGCAATGGCGTAGTTGGTTGCAGGACAATATTCTTCTAAGATAAGTATTCTTGTCTATTTTATCTCTGCATATGTATATGTGATTATGATTTAATATGAACATGTTAAATTCTATGAATGAATGAAATTGCTTCCGCTGTTTGATAATCATTTATGCATCTATGTATGTTTAAGTTCAATGCATTTTATTTTATGTTGATGGGGATAGATTGCCCGAAATGTTAACATTATAGTCATGTCCTCTCGTCAGTAGAAGGGTGGGAATGTGACATAGCTAACGTCACTCCAACACTCTGAGTGGCCACAACGACTAGTATCTCTCAATTCCAAACTCTCAAAATTTTTGGCTAAGTCAAAAGTACTAAGGCGACAATGTTGGTGGATAGTGGAAGTGCACACAATTTTATAGACTCTAGGGTAGCAAAGCAATTAAACATATCCACATACCCTTCCTCCATTTTACAAGTATCAATACCAAAAAATAAAGAATACCTCATGTTTGAAAAAAAAAGCCATAAGGTGGAATTATTTATAAATTACTACATGTTAAACCTATGTTTGATAAGGAAATTGGAGGGATTGACAATGTCTTAAAGCCCTAATGGTTGTAAACACTCAATACAATGGGATTAAATTTACAAAAATAATTTATAAGATTTTTTAAAATGGGAAGAAGTACAAGCTTCACGATATCAAATGTCCTCCTCCCCAAATTGTTTCATCCAATAAAATGGAAAAAATGACTAAAAAGGGAGCATTTATAACATGATGAGCATGCATGTGAAACATCATAAAGTTATGTGATGTATTGGAAGAAAACACTACACCAAATAGTTCAATGATAAGAAGAAAACCTGTGATAGTGGGATAACTGCAATTTTCTATATTTCCAATAAGGTTGGTAGACATCCTATCACTTTGATTTGAGGTGTTATGGCTATTTGGAAGATGTATAGGATATTTAACTTAAATTATTCAAATTGGTTCTCTTTAAGTCCAAGTGGTACAAACTATTTTGGAAACATGATGAAAGGACTTTTATTGATCATGACAATGGACTTATCATGATTAATGCTACTAGGTATAAGCCAAATACATATACCTATGTCCTTCCAACTCCATATGAGTAGGTACTTTATTCACGAGTAGTAGGTATAACAAGTTGGTCATTTGTTTGTAAGTTTCTAAACATGCGCAGAGAATCAAAGCATACATATTCTTTTAAGATAAACAAATATTACACCACAACATTCACACATAAACACAGAGATCTACCCTGGAAACCCTTAACCGAGAAAACCAACAAACCTTGGAGCCACATATTCTATGTTCTCACCATCATTATGAATAACTCATAATACAATATAGCTATTAAGTAGCCTCCAATACCCTAATCCATTAACCCATATTATAAAATAGACCCCAATCCCTTGACCAAGATTAAATTACATATTTTTATAAAATTCCCCCAAATAGCCAAAAACAACCAATTTTTTTTTGCTCTCTTGACCACAACAAAACCGTGTGATTAACGTCTCTTTAGATTCCTTTTTAGCGTCCACTATCACTTTTAGTGTATTTTTCATTAGTTTTTGGACAAAGTGGATGCTTTTCCACAAGATAACGCTTTTAATGGCATTATTTTTGTCCCCCTTTAAAAGTTGGCGCTATTTTGGACGTTGATTAGAATCCCAATTAATGTCCTAATTAGAATCCCAATTAGCGTCCAAAAAAGCATACCATATAACTCCCATAATAGCCTCCAAAAAATCATCCATAATAGCACCAAGCATAACACCTTATATTGATCCAGGGTTAGTGACAGAAATTACACCATGAATTTCGGTAGGAAAAACATCTGACATAGTGCCAAGTATAGATCCAGGTATAACGCCTAAAATAATGCGCCTAGAAAACATCCAACATAGCGCCTGGAGTTGCGCCTAGAAAACATCCAACATAGCGCCTGGAATTGCACCTAGAAAACATCCAACATAACGCCTGGTATAGAGCCAGGTATAACACCTAAAATAATGCCATAATTTTCAAAAGGAGTCGCACTAGGTATAGAGCTAGGAATTGTGTTCGGAAAACGTCCGACATAACATCAGATATAGTGCCAACATTAGTACAAAAAATTGTGCTAGGAAATTACACAGGAATTTTAAGAAGGAATTGTCCTAGGAATTGCGCCAGGCATAGTGCTAGGTATAAAGCTAGCTATAGAGCTAGACATAACACAAGGAATTGTGATAGTAATTTTGGAAGGTATTGCGCTAAGAATTTCCCTAGGAAAAGGGCCAAGTATAGCACCAGGTATAGAGCTAGGAATAGAGTCAATAATTGAGCCTAGAAAACATCCAACATAGTGCCAAGTATATAGCCAGGTATAACATGTGGAATAACACTAGAAATTTTGAAAGGAATTATGCCAAGTTTAGAGCCAAGAATTGCGCTCAAAAAAACATTCGACATAGTGTTGGATATAGCACTAGGATTAATGCCAAAATTTGTGACAGGAAAATAGCCAAGAATTATAGAAGGAATTGTGCTAGGAATTGCTCCAGGCCTAGTGCTAGGTATAGATCTAGACATAGCACTAGGAATTGTGACATGAATTTTGAAAGGTATTGTGCCAATAATTTCCTTAGGAAAAGGGTCAACCATAGCACCAGGTATAGAAATAGACATGGCACCAATAATTGCACTAGGAAGTTTGAAAGGAATTGTGCTAGAAAAAAGTGTCAGGAAAACTCCAATGTTGTGTCAAGGATAGTGCCAAGCATGTTGACATAAGTAGCACCTAATTCTCCATTTTGGAAACTAAGAGACCCTAATTAATCGTAAATAACCCTAATGGAATCCTACAGTCCTTAACGACATTAGAGTGCGCTTAACGACATGTTGTTGATGATGATGCACATCGACAATGATAAATATGGCAATGATGATTTCTACAATATTTATTAGGATGTTGATGACAACAATGATAATAATGTCAATAATGATGATGTAGGTGATTAT
>LPNX010297724.1:75849-94692 GCA_001517045.1 Pseudotsuga menziesii
TTGCTCCAAGGAAATTATCATTGCTTATTAAATATTGTTTATTAAAGATGTTGGCATGAGCTGTTAAGTAAATATTGTTTATATTAAAAATATATAAAATAGATATAACATTAAATATTTTGCTGAAATTTCACATAACAGTGCAAAAAGATTTGACACTCTTGAATTTATGTAAGACGTAAAATGAAAGGTATGAAAATTACAAAACCGTCATCAAATTTTAGCTTTACAAACACAATAGATTAAAATTCCAGGCCTGACTCCGCCTTAATATGTGCTCTTTAACAGCTGCGATTTCTTGAATCCTCAATAGTATTACATTCCATTTATCCAAATTGATATAATATGGTTTGGGATATCAAGCTATCTTATGAAACATGATTAACCTAATTCTTGCAATTTACTTCAAAAGCTATTCTAAATAAAAGTTAAAATCGAAGTTCTATAAAAATAATGTTTTATTTTCTTTTATATTTAATTTTTTTATAAATTAAAATTTAAATGGATGTTCTATTAAAATAATGTTTTAATTTTTTTTATATTTCATTTTTTTATAAATTAACTTTGTGATGATTGTAGCTTGATAATGTTTCATGAGACATAGATCATTTTACTGTAAATTTTTACTGAATTTTATATGTGAATTTACTTTTTTTATAATCATTTTTTATAATTTGTTTTTGGTGTTTGATTAATATATGTAATTTTAATTTTGTTAAATGGTAATTTTTTTCATCCAAAATTTTATTTTATTTATTAAAAATAATTAAAAATACATTTCTTAAAATAGATAATTTTGAACTATTAAAATTTATATACAAAATTATAAATATTTAAATGACTCAATCATTATTAAATAGTCATATTATATTATAATGAGATGCCAAATATAATAAATTTAAATAAAGAACCAAATTTATTAATATATATTATTTTGCTTAAAATTTTGTCAAATATAATTATTGTTTTGAGATATTTACTAAAAAAATGATCAAAGAAAATTAACTTGGTTTCTACAATATTATTTCATATTATTAGTTGTTTGTTCATGAGAATGAAGAGCAGGGAGATGCGACAAAAAAACAAGGTGCCAATAGTGACAGAGGCAATGCGAAATGGATTATTGATTATGGAACACGTCAAGCGGATCCATAGTTTGATAATAAAAAGTGTTTTTCAGTCAAATGGTGTTGTGGGTAGTGCTCTTGTCGACATGTATGCCAAGGGAAGAAATATAAATGATTCCCAGAAAATGTTTGATGGAATGCCTGAATGAAATTCGTTCTCTTGAAATGCCATGGTTGGAGGATATGACCGTAATATGCGTCCCTCAATCTGGTTTGTAAAATGCAAAGGGAGGGTGTGAATTTGGATGGGCTTAGCTTTGGCAGCATGGTGAATGTTAGGATTAATTAATCTCTTTTTGTTCAATATAGTCTATTTGATCATATTTCCTTAGTTTATTTGGTCATATTTCTTAACTTAGGGAGACATTATTACTGTACTAGAATGTGGGAAACACATAGAGGGGTTTCTGCTACTTATTGCATGTGCATGCATGAGTTAATGAGCTACTGAGACCAATCCCTACATTATAGGAGCACTCATGCCACCAGCAACCTCCATCAGTTGGTTATGGTTGGTAATTAGTTATGCTGAGTTAACCTCCAGTTACAATCAATTATACCACATTCAGTTAGCCAATTGTATACTGATTTCCTAGCTACCTTCAATGGCGCCTTTTTCCCACCTACTTCATGAGTTAACTGATTGTATAACGATTTAGACATCTGGAGTTAGACTAGTGAGCTCTGACAGTGATTTAGACACACTGAGTTAGAAGATTAATCAGGTTTAGTTGGTAGATTCAAATCCTATCCATATGATTCGAATTCTACGCATTGTAACACCATTGTATTAATGATTAATGAATAAAGATTAATGTTGTGATTACCTTAGCAATTCTTGTCCGATTTATCTAAAATTTGTGGCATGAATTTCTTGTTCAGTGTACATTCTCTTTGATTATTCCATTGCATAATTCATTTCCTACATCTTTCATATTTTCCTGTAGATCAATGGTTCACAAATTTAACAGTGAATGCTTGTGTTACTATTTCGGTGCTGGAGCAAGGTAAACGTGTTTATTCCCATGTGGTATCTCAATCGATTCCACCATTTCAAGGAGGGGCTATGCTCTTATGGGGATTACTGGTGAGGGTAAGTAAAAAACAACAGCAAAACAACCCATTTTTGTCATTTCAATAATGTTAATCATGGGATGTGTTTGCTATAGTATAGTGTTTAGGGATAATTTTAGGGGCGAAATTTAGCCTATGTGCTATTTTTCCATGTTTTTCTCTAAAAAAAGATTCACCATTTTGCATTTTTTGAAGCCTTGTTTCGCCCAATTTTGATGGGGTAAACAATTTTCACTCTAAAAATCACCAAATTATTATATAAACGATATAAAATCCTTGGCAATTAAAATATTTTTTGAAAAATATCGCGAAACATTTGATAGTTGGAGTTTTAAGAATTGGTAAGATTCGCCAATATTTTTACACTTTCAAATAAGTATGGTCCCTTAAAACCATCCCTAATAGTGTTTATCTTTTTGTTCTAATAATATTAATCTTCAATGCATCTATGTGCTTTTTTTTTGCAAATATTGATGTCAATTAGTGGTCAAAATGTCCCTTACTTATTTAATATACATTCTCATTTGAAGGGTTTTTTTTTAGGAACATTGTATTCACGGTTTTTAATATAAATTTTCATGGTTTCTACTAGAAATTTGTGTGCAAAGTGATCCATTTCCAATTTGATGACTTTTATGTGGAATGGACTACATGTATACACATAAGGAGAGAAGCGTGAAGGTTTTTCTTGTCGATTCAAAACTCGTCCTATCATTTTGAAACTAAGCATAGAAGTACATCAAACCATATTCCCTAAGAGACTTCATGCTCTCCAAACCAATAAATTACTATATGTCAATGAGACTGGGTCCTTTTGCAGTCAACCATTGTTGAACAAAATCTAGATGGCCCCAACAAAAAGAAAGAAAGAAAGATGAAAGGTAAGCATACCTTTGTAGATTTTCTTAATCATAGGTGAATGTCGTCCTTATGTTCTCAAATAAATACGCGATTATTTAATTTGCAGAATTTAAATTATTCACATAGTAGTATTACCTATTCACACAGATAGTTGGAAAATAAATATCGGAAGCATAAACACATTACACAAATAATTTACTCCTTCAATAGGATTTTCATTAATAGATCAAAGCTTACAAAGAAACCTCCACAACTTGGTTCCTAGTGGATCCTATGAAGCATGGACATTTGGTGCATAGCAATGACTATTTGTGTGAGTGTTGGCACAAAGGATTAGGTCACTTGCACTATAAAGCTTTTCTTCCCTTGAATGACGTGGTGGTGGTACTGCCTGATTTTAAGGTGGAGAAGACGAGCTTGTGTGAGGTGTTACCCCATTTTAATTTATAAAAGGGTACCAATAGAAAATTAACAATTAAATATTGGAGGAACTTCAAATGAAATTTTAAAGCAAACTTATGAAGTATGAGATATGAACAATGAAAACAAGTTCCTTACTAATGGAGTTGACCACTTAAAACAGGTATAGTTAATCATCAAGGAGAATCCATAAAATAATATGCAAGATATTGAAAAATATCTATTAGAATGACAAGGAAATCTCTTGTATAAAAAACCAAAATGCTACTACATTATTTTTATTAGTCCTTCTAGACACTATGGAATTCTCCCTTTTCTAATGAATTCCTATGACATCCCATGACCACCACAAGATACATCACAGTCCCCTGCTATATGGGTCATCTAGAGGATTTCCTCATGTCATCTCCAATGTGTCCTCCTGTCCCAAATCTACATGGAACACAGGGAGTGTGACCCCCACCCTCGGAGATGTGTGCATATGATACAGTAGTTATATATTAGATAGGAGCAATGAGTAACAACATGAAGGAGTGTTGCAAAATACCTATAGATTCCTCAAAGTACCTACCAGATTCCTCTATCTGGTGGTTGAGGAATAGATACCTAGAAAACCCTCTTATTCCTTTTACTTGATCATATTATCAAGATTATTGAGGGGACTCAATTCAACTGTTGATACATAGTCAAGCTCATACCTCAAAGTGTTCTATTGCTCAAATCAACAGAGGGAATTGTGGACATCCTTCTTTTGCTCAAATCATTTTATTTCCAACTTTTAAACAACTCTATTATTTGCACATGCTTACATAATACTCTTTGTGTCATTGTCAATTGAATGGCATTCATAGTGTACAATCAAAACACCTTACTCAATCCAAAAAAGTTGACAAATAACACATGTATGGTTGTAGGTGACATTGATGTCTACAATCTTGAGGATGAGGGAAATCTGTTAATATTTGGATAGTACAAGGAATGGCTAACATAAAACTTGGAAAATGTATTGTAGCCTATTGTTTACCCATTTCCTACAGTTTACTCGTTGCCACAATAAAGTGTAGAAATACTACCCAACAATGCCAAATTAGTCATTCACAATACTGTTACATAGACCAACAACTCATGTTAGTTATTTAACAATTACATGTAGTATGACTTATCCAATAGCTAGAGAAAATAAGTTATGATGCCAATCTACATTGCACCTAATTCTCCACACAACTTAGAGGAATACATACAACCAATTTATTGAAGGAACCAAGCACATTGAACAATGTTTTCTTTATTATATGTCATGGAGTGTCAAGGAAACCCCAATGTATTTTACCTCCAACATTAATCTCTGGTACATCTCTAAGAAGGGGAAATTTTGGTGCAATATTAGAGGCCAAAATTGGATAGACATTGCCCTTAATGTCAACATTAACTTGTGTCCACTTTTCTAGTGAAGCTGACATCTTGTGCTATCGAAGGGCTTAGACAATCTCTGCTCCTTGTGTTGGAAATACATGGATCTCTTTATTCCCTTTACTCTTATCTCTTGGCACTCTTCCCTTAGCTGTGTGGTTTTAGGGATGAAGCTCTGGATGAAGTTTCCAACACTTGGATTCCTAATGTTTGTTTATCTGGCAATGTTGGAAAAAATTATTGTTGCTACATGGATTGATTAACTTCCTCTTTTTCTCCATGTTCCCCTAAGTTTGTTATTATATTGGGGAGGTATTCTTTCCATTATTCGTTTGAAAGCATTTAGGCTTATGGAATGTGTCTTGTTTGATGCATGAGATGTATTTCCTGATGCATGACTTTTGTTATTTTTCTTCTTGTTCAAATTTATTTTCTTGCTATTTCTAAGTGTTGATGTAGGATGAGTCTATGAGAATTACTCATAGTTTCCCTTATGCATTTGTCACAAGAATCCTGGTGTGGTAGTATGAGAAGGAAAAAATATACAATGTCAATTTGAGATATGCCTCACCCAAAAAGGCACTCACAGAGGAATAAATGGTAGCTCATGTTTTACATAACGAACACACAAGGAAGGGAACCCAATGATCAAGAAAATTGAATGCATGTAGGCTATGGTGTAGGCTACAAAAACCGAAATTTATGAACAAAATTCAAATAAATTTAAATAATTTAAATCTTGCTTTTAAATTTCATTTATGGCAGCCTGTGGAGGATCCCTACAGGCCTGTAGGTAGCCACAGGGGTATCCTACATACTTGTAGGCTATGATGGCAGCCTACACAGGCCTTGGGAATCATGTGGAGGCTTCCATCATGGCTTACAACATAGAATCCCAAGGCCTATATAGGTTTTCATCACAGACTACAAGTCTCTAGGCGCCCTTTTGTAGCCACAATACTGTAGGCTATGATGGCAGCCTCCACATGCCTTCCAAGGTCTATGTAGGCTTCCATCGCAACCTACAAGTCTATAGGGTGCCCCTGTGGCTGCCTACAAGCCTGTAGGATGCCCATGTGGCTTCCTACAAGGCTGTAGGATGTGATGGTAGCCCCCATTGGCCACCAAAAATTAAAACTGAAAACTAAAATTTAAAACAAAAAAAAATTATGGTGAGTTTCAGGCGCTAAATTCCTCCTCAAGTGGAGCACTCCCTTTTTCCTTTTAAATGCATAAAATGGGTCCATATTGCCACTTGCCATCTTTACATTTCATGAGAATAAGAAACCCCCTAAAAATTTAGTACACCGAATAGATGGTTTGCACATGATACACACACACTCTTCATTCTAACATCATCACATCTTGCTAAATAATTACCTATCTTCTCCTATTCTGGATGCAAAATTGGATTGCATGCATTTTCTAAACATTGTATTTGATTATCATTATACTACCAAGGAAATGTACAACCCTTAATCCATCAAAGGAAACACTTTTTTTATTTGAAATATACTTCTTATATTTACATCAAGGGAAAGTCCTTTTTCCAAAGACACTAATTAAGACTTTTTCCATTCTGGATGCTGATGTCATGCCTTCTTTTGTGTGACTTATTCTCCAAATATAGAATGAAAGATGAAATGTATTGAGGGAGTTTGACACCTTACGGTTTTGGTGTCCCACTATTTCCAAAATCAAGGGAACTTGTAGGCCATGAAGCCTCTTTTAATCCTAGTTGTTATAACAAACTACCAACTGTCATGTCCCTATCATAAAGAGAAGGTGCTATGAATTTATTCCCAGGATTGTTATACCCAAATCCTGTCACCACCATGTGATAAGACCCTTGACTTACATATTTTCCTTTAATCCCGGCACTTGGACTAGAAACCCATGTTGTTTGTCAATATTTCATGAAAATACTCAGCACGGTGCTTTCCCTATTAACCATGAGCGGTACCTTGTTTGCATCGCCTGTATCTTGTTTACCATAAGTGGTGCCACCGCCTAGAGCCTTTGGTCCATAAGCATTTCTAACCTAAACCGCTCTGTCATAAGAGGAGAAAAGCGGTACCATGGGTAAAATGAGAAAAATAGATATTTTTTGAGGCTTCTAGATCATGAGCCTCCTATCCTCCCTTATCCCTAACATTGTGGGTCCGTTGAGCTTGAGATCCCTCATCATAGGATCTTAGAGGCCACCTCATCCAAAAATCTCTCAACCATTCCTATCCATTGAGCCTTATAAATACAATCTCATGTCCATGGTTGAGGGGGAGAACCATAGAGGTATCGTTATGCTGTTGGATTGACCACTTGGCCCAAGCCATTTGAGAGCATAGAGAGAAAAGTTGGAGCTTATGGAGATGAAGTGTTGGTTTCATGGAGATGCACGTTAACACTAAGGCTTAATTGGTTGTAAACTTCTCCATTCATCTTAATGCAAAGCTGATTTCTGTCCCACATTACTGTTGTTTTGATTTCGCATGTAATTGTTGTTGGATTCCTTAGTCACTGACATGGATAAATAGATTATGTTCTGGTAGCTTTGATGTGTTTGTGTGTTTGATCTGATTGAGGGTACACAGGTTCACTATAGAAGTAGCATTCTAGGTGTCTATGACATCCAGGGAGGGTCTTCATCCTTTGTTGTTCACTCATTTGTTCTAGATCTGAACCATTTAGACCAGAGGAACAACTTATGTCCGCAGAAGGTGAAATATTCCTGCTTACAAATCTGGTGACCATACTGGGGATGTTATATGTATTAGTTAATCTGATCTTCCTCAGTTCTTCAACTCTTGTCTGAATCCAGGCTCCATCTCCAACTCTCTTCAGACAGATATGCTATTTGGCTCGATGGATTTTGGTTTGAAACTTCTAGATCTATCTAGATCTTAATTATTTCGATCTTTTATGCTCATTTTTATTCTCAATCTATCAGTTTTTACCTTGATCTGATCTTTTTCTGACTTGATCTATCGTTCTCCTTTGTGTTTTGGATTTATATAGGGAACCGCGCTTATGCAGTTGGCGAGAAGCGGTGCCACCGCATGAACCTAGTTAGCAGTACGTGGTGCCANCTCTATCGTTCTCCTTTGTGTTTTGGATTTATATAGGGAACCGCGCTTATGCAGTTGGCGAGAAGCGGTGCCACCGCATGAACCTAGTTAGCAGTACGTGGTGCCACCGCCTGAGTCCTGTTGGCGAGAAGCAGTGCTGGTCTAGAACCGCTCTGTCAAGACCCCTGCAGCGCGGTGCCAAGTAGGCATCATTCCAAGACCTCTTTTTTCTCATTTTTTGCAAAAAAATTGAGTTGATTTGCTTTCAGCCCTACACTGTCAGGCTTGTGTGTTAGAATCTAATGCTTGTGGTTTGAAATTTTATGGTTAAAGATTGGTTTGATTGGAAAATTCAAAAGCTAGATTAGGCTTATTGATTGTTCATCCAGTTTTGTGCTTGTTGGTTGTGATTGTGAAAGGACTTCTTGTTTTTTGAAAAGCTTAGGGTGTTAGTAAGATCTCTTTTCATCTCTGTTATATAGACTGAAAGAAAAACATTTGATTAGCATCTAGGTTTCATTTCTTGTTTGCATAGAGAACCTCTTTTTCCTCTTTTAAAAAAGAAATTTTTTTACTGAGATTAGGTTAACATTATTAAGCATTAGACATTGGATCTCTGATTGGCCTCACAAGCTTTCAGGCTCTTTATGTTCTTTTGTCTCTTATGCATTTAGTGCTATTTCATCAAAATAAAAATATGGTAGTTTTAAGTTAGATTTTCCTATGTTTTAAGAAAAATTGAAAAATAGATGCATATGCATGTAGTGTGCTTCTTGTTTTTCTTTTAGGAAAAGAGACTCTTCCCCTTCTTATTGCTTTCAGAAAAGAGAAATCAATTTGGAAAGTGCTGCTTGTCTTTGAATTTGTGTTCAAGATTTTTGTTTGGAAATATTTTTGGTTTTGAAACAAAAGAAAATACTCTCTTTCCCTCCCGTAGGTAGGCATACCGAACGGTAAAGTGAAATATTTGCATACGCATATTGCATGGTTTTACTTTTTCTGTCAAAACACCATGCATTCACCTAACCATCCACTTAAAAATTAACGGTAGTTATAGGTTAAAATTTACATAGCAATTGGAGTGATAGGTTAGAGAGGTGTTCGGGCGTCATTAAGCATAGGAGCTGTCATTATTTGTCCGCATTACATCCCGGGACTTGCGCGGTTCTTCCACATACTGTCGGTATATCGAATGGCCTTTCACATACCCTTGAGGTATATAGAAAGGTACTTCACGTACTCAATTGTATATCAAAAGGCCCATTGTGTATGGTTATGCATTAGACAACACTACTACCGATTCGAGCTCCCACGTACCTTGAGTATATCGGGAGACCCCACTAGGATACCTTATCCATATGAGAAAATCCCTTTGGCCGTCTTGCTTGGAGCCATACACTGAAAACAACATTCAGGGAGATTACTACGCACATACCCTAGAGTTATATCGCGAGTGGCACCTTCTTGACAATCCTGGTGAGAGACCTGACTATCTGAACTCCTCCTGTCATTTTAAGTGTGCTTGTTTGACCTATAGCTTGTGTAGGGAAATTTTTTGGTGTGTTTTCTAGTTTTTTAGACCCTAGGTTAGATAGGAACTGTAAAAACTAGCTAAGTTAAGATAGTCTAGAAGAGTACAGGGCTTGCCACCCGATTTTATTCCTGGTTCAAGAGAAAATCCAATGGAATCTATTGACCAAGGAGCTACTACCACCTCCCAAGTGGGAGGTAATGTGGTTGCAGAAAGTGGAGGACCATATTCTTCACAATCACCTCTCTTGGTCCAACAACCTTCTCAGGGAAATACCTCATCCCATTCTCCCGTAGAAGGTCATGTTGATGATACTACCCGTCCGGATTATGGTCCCAATGTTCCATTTTTGGATACCTCTATAGGACAGGTCATTGCCTCATTTGGAACCCATTTAAAATATTCTGGAGAGGTTTCTCCAGATGAAGAAGAACGTAGAAAATACCACGCATCCATTATCTGTGCACTAGAGATTGAAAGACAAATAGATGATATATTGTGCACGCCACCATCATGTTCCACAGCTGTTCCTGTGGGATACCGTTCACTTGCCGATTCTATGAGACCCATTGAACCGATTATAGATCACACAGTAACACCACACAACCCAGGTCAAAATACCAACCCCACCACCTCCCATGTTATGTCTATTCCTAATCTTCCCAGGTCTTCTGCACCTAGGACC
Source organism: Pseudotsuga menziesii (assembly GCA_001517045.1). Classification (NCBI taxonomy): domain Eukaryota; kingdom Viridiplantae; phylum Streptophyta; class Pinopsida; order Pinales; family Pinaceae; genus Pseudotsuga; species Pseudotsuga menziesii. The sequence goes on from LPNX010297724.1 coordinate 86,023, forward strand.
AAACCTTCAATTCCTGTTTCGTCATTACCTTCTAGTGCCCGGGGGAAACCCCCGACACAACCTACATTATATGGCACCGGAATTGTACCTAGTCAAGGACAGACCTCTAATATAGAAGCATCTACAGTTTATGTCCCTCCCACCCATACTAATGTGGTTAATCCCCCATCCAGTTCAGGTCAGCCCTTGGAGGCACAACATGTCACCATTCAATCTTTTGGAGGTTATGGTTATCAAATATCTATAGGGAACATTAATTATCCACCTAATCCTACAGGAATGCCTTATGCTGGAATTCCATGCCCTAGTAATAATTTCATGCCATGGGGGCTACTTACCTGGTCTTACATGCCAGCTATGGAGGGGATACCTATACATATTGTAGGAGGTGCCGGAGAACTGCCTCATGGAGGTCCTCCCCCAGTGGGGCCTAATGGTCCTAGAGGGCCTGGTGGATTTCCTCCTTATGGTCCTAATGGTCCTAGTGGTCCTGGGGGGCCTGGTGGCTTTCCTCCTAATGCCCCTGGAGGGTTCGGTGGCCCTCCTCCTAGTAGTTCCGGAGGCGCTAGAGGTTTACCTCCCAGCGGCCCTAGAGGGTCTGGTGGTCTACCTCTTGGTGGTCCCGATGGTCCTGGTGGTTCTCCTCCCGGAGGCCCTAGTGGTACTAACAGTCCTGATCCTAGAAATCAACCCCCTACGGGAGGATTTTCTACTAGTTCTTCGTCACAACAACCTGTCTATCAGTCCACTTACGGTCCTACTGGTAATTATATGCCATATCAATATTACCAGTATGTGCAACCTAGCCGTCAGTTTCCTTTCCTAGCAACTTTANACAACTTGTCTATCAGTCCACTTACGGTCCTACTGGTAATTATATGCCATATCAATATTACCAGTATGTGCAACCTAGCCGTCAGTTTCCTTTCCTAGCAACTTTAGACTTACCAAACTTGTCCAAGTTGATTAATGACCCCATTCGACACAATCCCTCATGGCCTCCCATTCCGGTAAAGTCACCATCGTACATTCCGAAGTTCAATGGGAAGTAGGGAGATGATCCAAAAAACCATGTCATGACATTCCATTTGTGGTGTTCCTCAAACTCCCTCATGGATGATTCAGTTCGGTTATGAATTATTCAGCGAACTTTGACTGGTACAGCCGCAAAGTGGTACATTGAACTTCCACAACATTCGTTTGTGGATTTTGGCTCGTTGGCAACCGTGTTTCTTACACACTTTCAGCTCCCTATCCATTATGAAATGGGTACTGATCTCTTAACTTCTATGCGGCAGAACACCTACACCCACATATCCGATCATATCCATGAATGGAGAAGGCGGAGAAGGCTTATTAAGGCCCCTATTCCAGATCAGTTATTAGTTGATTGGTTCACCAAATGTTTGTTTCCTCTAATTGCCCGAGATGTGGCTATGGGAAGTGTCGTTATTGAAGAGAAGGCTATTAGTCGAGCCCAGTATCTAGACTTGGTTTATTCCCAGTCTGGAACTCTTTATGACTTGATTCCTCAAGCTCCTCGCCCAAGCACTGACCTCGCAAAGCCACCAATAGAAGTACCTGTTTATGGGATTGTTGGTTCAATCCAGTCCTCGTTAGTAGTGAAACCTGCCAAGCAACCCCAGACAACCACCCCTANACCGACCTCGCAAAGCCACCAATAGAAGTACCTGTTTATGGGATTGTTGGTTCAATCCAGTCCTCGTTAGTAGTGAAACCTGCCAAGCAACCCCAGACAACCACCCCTATTCCTTCGACTCCTAAGGTTTCCGTCAAGGTCAATTCTATTTAGAGTACTCAAACCTCGGGAAATAATAAAAAGAAGGGTAAAAGTAAGAATAAAAAACCCGGAAACCAATAGGAGAATCCAAGACCAACCAACAATGATAACAATAAAGGGAAGAGAAAATAAAAATATCCATGTCTTCTATGCAGAGGTGACCATTTCACAAAAGAGTGTCCCTGTCGGGACAAAATCTCCCAGTTTCTGAAATCAAATCCCACACCCACAGTACTCACGGATCCTTTTCCCTCTCAACAACAACTGATAGACTACATGTCTAATCAAGGTAACTCTAGTTCATCAGAGGAAATTCATATGATGTCCTCGGATACCATTAATCTACAAACTTGAAGTCAGAATTATGACAAACCCGCAGACAAGAAAGAATATCATTCTTCTTTAGGGAAAGCTCCCTCTACTAGTTCTCCTGAATCCTCGTCTATTGTCCCCCTATCCATCGAGAATCCTACTCTTGACATGATTTTGCGTCCACCCAAGAGTACTCTTTGGAAGGCTGTATTTAACCCTAATTCCTGAGCTGCTCAATTTTAGAATGTAGTTGGAGATCTCTCTCAGGCACCTTGTGCAATGTATACCTTAGAAGTACTCGAAAGTTGTCCTGCACAATGCAAAAACTTGTTAACAGCATTAGGAGCTTTAGACCTGGATAATACTAATTTGATTCATTTCAATGTTGAGAACTATAAGTCTAGGTTACCTCATAAACTTGCTTTTCAGATCATTACGAAATTAGTTGGAAAGAAATTTTTTCGAACGATACTAGATGAAGGAGCTTCGACCTCGGTTTTGTCTTTGTCTTGTTGGAAAGATCTCGGCTCTCCTGAGCTTGTAACATCACCTACGACTCTCAAGGCCTTTGACAGATGATTTTTCTAGCCCCATGGTCTCATATCTTCCCTAGCAGTTGATCTTGGGGACAAAACCATTTCCATTCAAGTAGAAGTGGTAGATGCCCCATTAGATTACAACCTCCTTCTAGGAAGAAATTGGTTCTATGCCATGACTGCTATAGTTTGAATAGTATTCCGAAGAGTCCAACTTCCGCATCTAAGGAGAATTGTTACCATTGACCAGCTTGATTTCTGCATGTCGGATGTTACTACCTCCATGGCTAATAACATCCCCATGTTCGGCCAATCCCCTCCTCCTTACTAGTCGATTGGGGTGGGCATGTTGAAGGATTCATCCCTTATGGGGATTTTTCCATCCACTCCTCCTAACACGGATACCGCGACAGTCCATATGGTCACCTCATTTGATTATGAGCCTAAGGAAAAACAAGTTTTTGAGTCCACCTTGTTGAGTTCACATGAAGCAATGTATGACACCATTCAAACATTTTCCAATGATCACACTGATGACCTTCATCTAGTGGCTTCAGATCCTTACCATTTACCTTACTGGTTAGAACCTTCTCTTCATGTTCTAGATTATCTCTCAGAGACTTTTCCTTTCGACGAGTCTATTATAGAGATCATGAGTACGGATGAGTCCATTTGGGAGGATCACCATCATGGATCCATGTTCCTCCCCAACACCAGTTTGGTTAACCATGATTACGCATCCTTGTTTCCTACTGATATTGTCAACGTACCCCAAAGTCCCATATTTTTGCAAGACACAGATTCTAAAGAAAACCTTTGCAACATTACTCAGTCGAATCCAATTGACATATCAACCAAGCATGGTACCATTGAGCATGTTCATGTTAGGAAGAACTGCTCGACAGATGAATTTGAAGCATACAAGGCACTTTTCAAAGAATTTCGTGATATTTTTTCCTAGTCCTATGAAGAAATGTCGGGGATCGACCCACCCATTGTGGTCCATGAGATTAAAACTTATCCCATGGCAAAACTTGTCAGGCAAAAATGAAGGCAAGTCCATCCACGGAAAGCCGCAACTATTAAAGCTCAAATAGAAAAACTTCTCAAAACTAGGTTTATTTATCTTGTACCCCTGACGAAATGGGTATCGAACTTTGTCCCTGTTAATAAAAAGCAGGGCACCATTAGAGTTTGTATCAAATTTATGGATTTGAATAAAGCTTGTCCCAAGGACAACTTTCCTACTATGCACATCGATCAGATTATCGATAACTGTGCTGGAAGTGTCATCTTCTCATTTATGGATGGTTTCTCTGGCTATAATCAAATTGAGATATTACCCACCGATCAGCACAAGAAGACATTCATTTTCCCATGGGGAACCTTTGCATATAAGAAGTTACCTTTTGGCTTGAAAAATGCTGGAGCCACGTTCTAGTGTGCGATGTCCTATGCGTTTCACGATATTAAACATATTGTTGAATCATACCTTGATGACCTCCCTACTCATTCACAGCGATGGGAGGACCACCCTGGTCATCTTAGAGACATATTCTTGAGATGCCGTCATTATAATATACGGCTCAATCCGCATAAATGTGTTTTTTGCATTGAAACAGGACGTTTGCTAGGTTTTGTGGTCTCCAAAGATCGCATCCGGATTGATCCTATGAAAATTACCACCATTTTATCTCTACCAGCCCCAACTAATCTCCTTGAACTCCAAATTTTTCAAGGGAAGGAAACTTTCTCTGTCGTTTCATGTGCAATTTCACAGAGAAAACGCACGGTTATATGCGTCTCCTCAAGAAGAACACCCCGTTCTTCTGGGATGACCAAGCCCAATGTGCCTTTGATAATCTTAAACATGCTCTGACTCATTCACCCGTGATACACCCCCCGGATTATTCAAAATAATTTTTCTTGTATATTGCTGCCTCCGCTACTACCATCGCTATGGTTTTAGTGTAGGAAAATCCCAACAGTCAGGAGCACATGATTTACTACACTAGTAAGAATCTCATGGATTCTGAAACTCGATATTCACACGTGGAGAAGTTAGCATTGGCCACTGTCATTGTTGTACAAAAATTTCGTCACTACATTTTGCTCTGCATAACCATTGTATTGACAGACCAAAATCCTATGTATTACATCCTGACTCGTTAGGTGCTCGGGGGCAAGTACTCCTGATGGTTAGTGATACTATAGGAGTTTGACCTAGAATTTTCCAAAGCCACATCAAAGAAATCCATGGTATTTGTCGAGCTCATGTGTGATCTTCCCTGTGCTTCGAGGGAATCTGAGCCTAGTGATTCATTTTCGGATGAATTCCTATTCCTGATTAGCACTACCCATCCATGGTATGGATATTTGCTTGTTTATCTCCAAACACAATGATTTCAGCCGCATTTATCCCATGAGGATTGCTGCCGTATCCATCACCATGCGAAATACTACCTCATCCTGAATGATACCCTGTATAGATGTGGGATTGATTCTATTCTCTGGCGATGCCTCACCCATGAGGAGGCAGAACATTTGTTGAATGATTGCCACTCTGGAGCATGTGGCGGTCATTTATCTGGGGTGGCTACAACCCAGAAAATCCTTCGCGCTAGCTATTTCTGGCCTTCCGTCTTCAAATACTGTCATGAGGTTGTTAAGAAATGCCCACCTTGTCAACACTTTTATCCCAAAAAGTGCACACATCTTGCTCCGCTACACCCCGTCATTGCCGTTGGCCCATTTTCCAAATGGGGGATTGACTTTATGCATTGTAATCCTACCTTAATCGGGGGGCATGGTTACATCATTGTAGCCGTTGACTATTTTACAAAATGGGCTGAGGCTATGCCTACATATGCAGAAGATGGTAGGACTTCCTCTCTCTTCCTATTCAATCATATCATAGCTAGATTTGGAGTCCTGCAGTCCATCATTACTGATCACGGATCACATTTCCAAAATCAAATGATGGAGGAACTGAGTGCCAAGCTAGGTTTTCGCCATGAAAACTCTACACCATATTATCCATAAGCTAATGGTCAGGTAGAGGCCATTAACAAAGTTTTAAAAACTATGCTTCGTCGGATGGTTGGAGATCATAAATCCAATTGGCACCACATTCTTTTCTCCACTCTTTGGGATTATAGGACTTCGGTGAAAACAACTATTGTTTTTATGCCTTCCATCTTGTTTATGGACTCGAAGCTGTCTTACCAATTCAATGTCAGATTCCATCTTTACAAATTTTCGTCGAACTTCTCCCAAACAATTCCGCAGAGGAAGAAAGATTTTTGTACTTGAATAACCTTGACGAGACTCATAGAGATGTTGCCTTGGCTAACGAGGCACATAAAAAATGCGTCAAGGCACAGTATGATAAATCCATCCAACCTTGTTCCTTTAATGAGGGTGACCTAGTTTTGACTTATAACCAGAGATATGACAAACTAGGGAATGGTAAGTTCGAGTCCATGTGGTACGGTCCTTTCATCATTTCTAAAGTTTTAGAGAAAGGAGCCTACGATCTCATTGACTACGATGGAATCCCTTTGGGGCAACCTCACAATGGGTTGTACCTAAAAATGTACTATGCCTAGGTCTTTCTTGGATAGTATCTTATATATATGTATATTGCTTGGCTTTCAGTGTTCTTTTAGTATTTTTTAGATGGTTTTGAGTTTAGTGTCCACATCTGTTTATACCATGTTTTGGTCATGCAATACAGATGGATTTCTACGGCTTCGCTGATGGTGCTTGCTGCCACACCTTGAATCTCACCTCAGCTGCTTGGGTCCTCTATTCCCCAGCTGAATATTTGGTCAGTTCAGGAGTGGTTTGTATTGGTCCCGCTACCAATAACATCGCCAAGTATCAAGCAGTCATCGGTCTTCTGACTGAAGCCGCCTCCAAAGATGTTTGCAATCTGGTAGTCTTGATGGACTCATAACTCGTGGTTTGTCATCTAAACCATGTTTACACCATTAGAAATCTTGTTCTTCTCTATCTTTTTTGGAGGGCATGTTTATTAGAAAGGTCATTTGAAACCATCACTTATAGGAATATCCCTTGGGAACATAATTTTGTTGCTGACTCATTAGCTAATTACATCCTAGATTGGCATATTGCCCATTCATGACATTAAAATCAAACATGGTCCATTGTAAATAAACATTTAAAGACACGTAAAACTCATGTAAAATACATTCACCATTTGAGACATATAAACACCAGGAAAAATTCTGTATATATATATATATATATATATATATATATATATATATATATGAACAAGTTTACAAAAATAGGTCCCGAGACCTCATCTGAAGCACATAGGTTTTAAAGCAAAAATCACCATACAAAATCCTAGAGCTATTAGCTTTCAGTAGATATCTCATGCACACAATGTCTAGTGATGCTCATGATAGCACATCATTGCCTGGGGTACTCTAAGTAGTAGCCTACCAAATCGACCCGATACTCCCACTGTAGGTCTCTGATACCTCAGAGGGAGGTCATCAATGGAAGCGTTAGGGATATCCAAGGTCAACCTCTCCATATTTTCCTCTAACTCCCTAGTGATATCATCCCCCTGTGGTACAAAGCGGGCTCCAGCTCATCTATCCAATGGGGAAGCTCCCCCAGATCATGCTGCTCCAACATCTACCTGAAAATATCCAGGTCTTGTTACTTAACATAAAAAGTATAAAACATCAAAAAACATAAAAACATTTCATCCATTTTAGGGTTTCTTGCTTCTTACCGATGTCACCCCATTGTCTGCCAGGTGGGAGCGGTAGATCAGGGTCTCCACTGAAGTCTGTACCCACGTAAGCATAATCCTCCACCATGAGGATCTGATCTAGGAGCCATCTAAAGAACAGGTCACCGAACTTCACCTTCCCCCTGCTTGCTCCAGTACGAGCCATAATCTGGACCCACCTCAGCATACAGGGGTCCCACGCTCTTAGCTCTATGAAGACCACCTGAGGTCTCATCTGTGGTACCCGCTCGAAGAAGAAGCAGGCTAGAATGGAACCAAAGCCAAACTGCTTCAGTTCTCCCTGCCGACACTTAGTTAGCTGATATTTGAATATCGGAAGCAAGACTTCCGCCTAGTTGAATACCATAGGTGCCATGGCCTCTATGGCATATAACATGTGTGCACTAGAATCCTGGTGCACACCCTGACTCCCAGCCACTCTCTGCATAGTAAATAGGACAGTCCATAGAGGCCCATCCATCATTTCCCTGATGGGGATTTTCTTCCGTGATGTCCTTGTCCCTGGGATACANCACCCTGAATCCCAGCCACTCTCTGCATAGTAAATAGGACAGTCCATAGAGGCCCATCCATCATTTCCCTGATGGGGATTTTCTTCCGTGATGTCCTTGTCCCTGGGATACAGTGACGGTCTATCAACTCTTTCATGGTAATATCCCCTCCTTGGGAACCTGTCAGCGAGATGGGGGCACCCCGTCTTGAGAGACCAGTCAAGAAGTAGATTTCCTCTACCTCTACTGTCAAAATATGGGCCCCAACCTCAAAGTGTTGCTGCTCCGGATTCCACATCTGAAGCATGTGCTCTAGCAACCACTCATGTGATACCATGCTTGGGGTCTGGAAGAATTTTAGGAGCCCACAGTCTCGTAATGCGGCTATAGAACCCGCATTCCTTTCAGCGAAAGCATCATCATTGTCATGTTGTATTTCTTTCCATATCACCATGATTGATCAGCAAAGACNTAGTCTCGTAATGCGGCTATAGAACCCGCATTCCTTTCAGCGAAAGCATCATCATTGTCATGTTGTATTTCTTTCCATATCACCATGATTGATCAGCAAAGACTTGCCAAAATCAATCATAACACATATTAGAATCATCCTTAATCATTTAAATCCAAAGAAATGGTCTATTTTTATTTGTGTTATCATTTTTAAATCTTCACGGCCGACACCGCCTGTGCATCGTTGAAGACAGGCTGTGGCATCGCCTATGACCCTTGATTTAG
>LPNX010297724.1:96291-122681 GCA_001517045.1 Pseudotsuga menziesii
TTTTATTCTAGTATCCATGCTTATTTATTCCTCCCATGGATGTTTCTTGTATTGATCTACAGCCATGAGTTGGTTACTTGTGTCTATGAGTCAAAAAATATTGATGTACTACAGATTCCTACTTGACGACATGCTTTGATCGAGCTAACATTTTCACCTCGAAGTGACAACTTGTTCTCTCAAACCTCTCGTTTATCTTATCCCTCTAAGACTCATGCTTTTGGGGGCATCTTGTTATACCCAAATCCTGTCACCACCATGTGATAAGACCCTTTACTTACATATTTTCCCTTAATCCCAGCACTTGGAGTTGAAACCCATGTTTTTTGTCAATCTTTCATGAAAATACTCAGCACCGCGCTTTCCCTGTTAACCATGAGTGGTACCTTGTTCACACTGCCTGTATCTTGTTTACCATAAGCGGTGCCACCACCTAGAGCCTTTGTTCCATAAGCGTTTCCAACCTAAACCGCTCTATCATAAGAGGAGAAAAGAGGTACCCTGGGTAAAATGGGAAAAAGAGAGATTTTTCAAGGCTTCTAGATCATGAGCCTCGTGTCCGCCTTTATCCCTAACATTGTGGGTCAGTTGAGCTCGAGATCCCTCATCATAGGCTCTTAGAGGCCACCTCATCCACAAACCTCTCAACCATTCCTATCCATTGAGCCTTATAAATAAAAGCTCATGTCCATAATTGAGGGGGAGAACCATAGAGGTATCGTTATGCTCTTGGATTGACCACTTGGCCCAAGCCATTTGAGAGCATAGAGAGCAAAGTTGGATCTTATAGGGATGAAGTGTTGGTTTCATGGAGATTCACGTCAACACTAAGGTTTAATTGGTTGTAAACTTCTCCATTCATCTTAATGCAAAGATGATTTATGTCCCACATTACTATTGTTTTGATTTTTCATGTAAATGTTGTTGGATTCCTTAGTCACTGACATGGATACATAGATTATGTTCTAGTAGCTTTGATATGCTTGCGTGTTTGATTTGATTGCAAGTACATAGGTTCACTATCGAAGCAACATTCCAGGTGTCTACGACATCCAGGGAGGGTCTTCATCCTTTGTCGTTCACTCATTTGTTCTAGATCCGAACCATTCAGACCAGAGGAACAGATTCTATCCGTAGAAGGTGAAATATTCCTGCTTACAAGGATTTCAACGTGAATGCCATTTATCATTCATATTCATTTATAATTTGCATTTCATATATATATATATATATATATATATATATATATATTCCAAAAGTTGGAAGAATAACCACATAATCACTTTCTATAGCATAAAATACTTTTTCTTCCTTCGTTAGAGCAATGCCATAAATACCTTGACATGATTTTCTAGGTAGGTAATTTAGAACAATACAAAATGCAATCATGCCTTATGAAATTCTTTCCAACAGAGTGGCACATGTGAATAATTAATAACAAGTTTGCAAATGAGTAGGGCTAGCAACACATCTAGAGGTGTCTAATTTATTTTTCCAAATTGAAAGGTATACTTATGATGTTATACAAACAGTTAAAACAAAACTATGGGAAAATGTTATTCCACTCCACCACACCAAGAATAATGAGGGATGCATATTTTCTGAATGTTACTCCTATTCTACCAATGAGTTACAAAAGTAGATGGATACATTTGACATATTCATTTATCACATGCAGTGAAATCCACTGTCAAACTTCTCCAAACTTTTCCTTCTCTGCGGCATCATCTAAACCTTCTTTATTACTCTTAGAATCAAAACCATCTTGATCAGGCCAACTTTTTGACTCCATATTTTGAACATTTTGTAAAATCTCCACACCAAATCATTGTTAGAATACCGAAACCAACTTATTTCATCCATTTTTTTCTAACATATTCTAACTAGACTAAATCATAGCATCATATTCCCTATAACATTTGTTATACTTGACATAGAGATTATTGTATGAGAGTGCATGAAATGCATCAGGGAGAGCAATCATGACTCTATTTCTGCAAATTAATTTAGATAAAGCTTAAGACAAGGTGGATTGGAGCTTTAATTTGCACATGCTACACTAGCTTGGGTTTGCGTCCCCATTCACGAGGATGGTGCATACTCTATTCATAGAGGTGTTAACTTTTGTTGCAGTTAATTGGAATATTATCAAATCACATTTCTCTTCACAAATCCATCAAGAAGGGATTCCCTTTGGCACACTACTAGTATGTTTTAGTCAATTGATGCATTTTCCTAATAGTTGGAATTATATGCAGGAGAAGATTCAAGCATTCATGTTCCTAGGGATAAGGAGATTCTCAATAATTTATTTGCAGATGAATCCATGTTGTATGTTTTCTTAGAACCAAGTTCTATTTGAGAGACTATAAATTTATGAACTGTTTGGACACTTTTTCACAACTTTGGGCACAAAAATAAGCAAATATTAATCTATATTTTGGGTCATTGGTGGTTAAGATGCTCTAGATTATAAACCTCATGGAGTTCATCAAATATGACACCAAGGAAAATTGTGAGATATCTAGTCATACCTTAAAATTGGTCTCTCCCCCTCTACTATGTGGGATTGGTGTCTAGAAAAGATACAAACTATCTACAACATTTTCAATTCAAAGATTTAATTTTTGTTGGTAAGCTTAAAATCATTTCCAAGATTTTACAGGTTTTCCATGTTTTATACTCGTCCTGTTGGTCTCCAACCAGGTCCCAATTTGTAACATTGTTTAATACTTTGAAACTATTTTATAGCCTATATATAGTAGAGAATGGGAATTACCCATGGTTCCTTGTCATCTTTGCACTATGTCAAAGCAAGAAGGTGGCTAAACATGCAGTTAGGAGCTTTGAGAGGGATGCAATTTGGAAGGCCTTTCTCACCCACAAGACCTAGCAGAACAGTCATGTCCAATTCAAATATGTGACCAATCTATCTAAAAAGATAAACTACTGATGGTTCCAGAATGAAATGAGAGGTACTTTAAAGAGTGTAAACAACAATACATTCATAAAGAATGTTCAAGATCATGAGAGGCCCACGGGACACTATTCCAATAATTTTTCCCAATACTATTGGAATATTCACTAANTTTAAAGGGTGTAAACAACAATACATTCATAAAGAATGTTCAAGATCATGAGAGGCCCACGGGACACTATTCCAATAATTTTTCCCAATACTATTGGAATATTCACTAATACATTTGTGCTATTGTATAGCTTCTGATGTACAATGGACAATATGCAATATCTCTAAACACATGTAAATAATGTGTCAAACACTGCCAGATTTGGTAACTCTGATTTGGATCTTTCCACTTCCTAAAAAGGCAGCATGAGCAAATAATGATATGTGAATGAGCAGTGAGTGAGTTCCATCTTGCATAGTATTTTTATCAATATTAACAATAAACCTTTTGTTTATCTAGGGAAGAGACCATCAAAGAGACAACTTTTCAACAATGTAGCCTTGGAAGGAGCCCCTGATAAATAACCGGCCAAATAAAAACTTGAAGCTTCTAGGATAGATTCATAGACCACACACTATAAAACTGGCAAAATCACCTATCCTACAGATATTAGGAAACCAAATGAGCATTTTGGAAAAGGCCTAGACTATGATGTTGATGTAGAAGGGAGTATAGATTTTGAGAGTAATATTGTTGAAGAGGATGACCAGAACTCCACCATCAGTTCTGTCAAAAGGGAGTTGACATGGCATTGTTCATTTTGAATGCCTCTTAAAGAATGAGCCCAACAAGCTCAGTGATAGTGGGGTTGTCTGAGGGAAGAAAAGCATGCCGACAAGCCAATGTGCAAAAATTATTCCAATATCATTCCATTGGATCCTCGACATCCTGCCATAAGAATATGCCCTTCTTACTCAAATGTTGGGCATGGAAACATAAGAGCTTCAAAATATCGTGGAACCTCCAGTTTGAAATAGTTGTCTGGTTAAATCCTAGCCTTCTCTATTGTAATACCCCGGTTTTGATCCCTTGGTATTTTGATTGTACATGATGTAAATATTCTATGGAATCATGGAAATGAGCTCAAGGCCAAGGCCCTGTCATTGATTAGTGTTTTGTGTATAGGTTATCATGGTTGATGCCTATGGTTTATGTGCTAAGTCAAGCACATTTGTAAATATCATGTAAGTACAATTTAATAGAAATACCACAACTAGTTATGGGACTGAAAACGTGAAAGAGAAGGGGGCATGATTCCAATATAAGGGATAGGGTGGGGAGTTAGTCAAACCCCCTAATCCAATAGGGTGAGACTAGATGTCAATGGGGAAACTCATGAAACCCCAGGTATTGTTTGTCCTCTGTCCTTGATCATTAATTTCTTCCAAAAGTTGGATGAGGCAGTTAATGCCTTGGGTAGAGCAAGGCATGGAAGTCTGATGGCTTGACTGAGCAAGCCTATGGGTCTACAGCCTGGGAGGCCGCACTCTTTCTCCTGTAGCAAGTAAACACACATGGAAATGCATGTTCATTCCTTCATTCCGGAGTCACGCTAGACATTGGGGGGATTCGCACTGCTGGTAGAACTGTGTTTTGGGCTATGGGGTGTTCACCTGTGTTTGGCGGTGTGTGGCCATGTGTAATACTTAACTAAGGACAACTTGATAAACCCAATGTGAATGATGGCTTGGATGGATGCCTGATAAACTCATATGTGGCTTCATTGGTCCTTATTTTGGGAAGATTGGATGGGACGAACAGTCCGATAAACCCACTGTGAATGATGGCTTGGCTGAGTTCCTAAGAAACCCATCGGTGGCTTAACTGGTCTCTATTTTGGAAGTTAGCTTGACTGTGGATAGTCTGATAAACCCAACTGTATGCTGACATGGCTAAGTAAGGCTGAACCCAACATTGTTAGGCGTGTACGCCTGCAGCTTTATAAACCCACTAAGAAAGATGGCTTGGTTGAGTGCCTGATAAACCCATCTGGGGTTTGGCTGGAAAGTTTGATAAACCCACTATAAATGATGGCTTGGTTGAGTGCCTGATAAACCCATCGGTGGCTTGACTGGTCTCTATTTTGGAATTTGGCTTGACTGTGGACAGTCTGATAAACCCAACTGTATGTTGGCTTGGCTGTGTAAGCTTGATAGACCAAACATTGTTAGCCTTGTATGCCTGCAATCTGATAAACCCACTGTGAAAGATGGCTTGGCCAAGTTCCTGATAAACCCATCTGTGGCTTGGATGGACGGTCTAATAAACCCACTGTAAATGATGTCTTAGCTGAGTGCCTGATAAATACATCGGTGGCTTGACTGGTCTCTATTTTGGAAGTTTGATTGACTATGGACAGTTTGATAAACCCAACTGTATCCTGGCTTGGTTGAGTAAGCCTGATAAACCCAACATTGTTAGGCTTGTATGGTTGCAACTTGATAAACCCATTGCAAAAGATGGCTTGACCAAGTGCCTTATCAACCCTTCTGTGGGTTGGATGGACAATCCGATAAACCCACTGTAAATGATGGCTTAGTTGAGTGCCTGATAAACCCATAAGTTGCTTGGCTGGTCTCTATTTTGGAAGTTGTCTTGACTATGGGTAGTCTGATAAATCCAGTTGTCTGCTGCCTTGGCTAAGTAGGCCTAATAAACCCATCATTGTTTAGCTTGTAAGCCTAACGCCTGATAATCCCAACTTGGTGTTGGCTTGGTTGGACAGTTTGAGAAACTCAACTGAAGGTTAGCTTGGCTGTGTGTGTGTGTTTTTGTCTGGTTGTGTGTAAGCCTGTTGTCCCTAGTTCCTTGTGAGTGTCATGCCTAGCTCAGGGGTGGCAGTGTGTTGAGAGAGTAATGAACACACTGGCCTACAGTTGGGTGGAACGTTGCAATGGCATAGCTAGTTGTGGGACAACTTAATCATCAAGATAAGTATTTCTGTTATGCTTGTTTATTCCATGTGTTGTCTATGAATTGCTACGTTCATGTTGAATGCTTGTTGATGATCAAGTAAAGGTTACTTGTGTATAAATGTCCCTGTAATTGTTGTTTATGCTTGGTATGTGTTATGCATTTTACCTCTGTACATGCCTTGTGTTTTTATGATGCATTTGCCTAAATTCATGGAGGCTAGAAGGCTGTTACAAGGCCAGAAATCTAGCTAAGGTAGGAATAGCTGAGTTTCCGCCCCTTGGAATTCGCCTGCAGAAGACGAAAATCAGGAAAAGAAGTGAAGATACGAGTTGAGTTTCTAATTTCTGATTTCCAAAGTGCGAAATGCAGAAAGAAAAAGGTGGAAATACCACTAAATATTCCGTCGCATATTGAGTTTCCAATTTCTGATTTTCGACGTGCGAAAATCAGAGAGCGGAAGGTGGAAGGAGAAAATACCATTGAATGTTCTGTCGCATATTGAGTTTCCAATTTCTAATTTCCAAAGTGTGGAAGGCGGAAAGACCGTTCAATGTTCCATCACATATTGATTTTTCGATTTCCGATTTCCGAATTGCGGAAGGCGGAAAGCGGAAAGAGGAAGGCGAAAAGACCATTGAATGTTTCCTCGCATATTGAGTTTTCAATTTTCAATTTCCGAAGTGCAGAAAGCGGAAGGATGAAGGCAGATAGAGCGTTGAATTTCCCATCACATATAGTGTTTCCGATTTTTTATTTCCAAAGTGCGGAAGGTGGAAAGAGGAAAACGAAGGTGCGAAAAAGGCAAGGTTAGTTTGGAAATGGCCATTCTGGATGCAGAATGGATAATTGAAGGGCAGACCGATGGGTAAAGAGGTTCTAATCCTGAGATGAAGTTGGAAGAATGAGTTAACGTCCATGCTTGGTGTTTATAATAAGAACAAATGAGGTTCTTTAAGCAAAAAATTTAAATTATCCACATTATTGGGTATGGGGATGTTACATTGTGGTATTAGATCTTATGGTTACAGCATTGGGCCTCGATGGGCCAAGTTTAACAGTTAACAGAGTTGTTGGTTAATGGTATCCAACATAGTGTTAGATGCATAACAAAGAAAACTGCCATGGGCAGTGGATAAGTGGTTTTGATTCTGAAAGTATCTAACAAATGATGTGTTAACACATTTTGCAAAGTCATAGTGCAGAGTGGAAAAAGGGGTTGGTTTCGACTCAGCCATGAGGACTTACGATTGGTATGAGGATTCAAATCCCTATGAGCATGAGGAATATGTTACGGGAAAAAAAGTCAGAATGGGAAATGATGAGACAAAGTGTAATGGCAGAATATTTCAAGAAACCCCACTAGACATTGCATCCACCATGAGAAGTCTAATTAAATCTTAGGAAGAGCAGCACCAGCAAAATGCAGCCATGCTGCAAATCTTGACATACATTTGAAAGAAGATGGACCTTGAGCATAAGACAGAAAAACCAGAAGGTAGCAAGTGCAGTGCCAGAAGAAACAGAAGGTCTTGTAGTGGATCTTCTGACTCTGAAGGATCGACTGGTGATTCAAGCTCTTCATCTCATAGAGATTAAAGGAGGAGGTGCTATAGAAATAGTTCATGGGATGAATTTAAAAATGAAATACCTACTACCTTTAATGGTGAGATAAAGACTGGTTAAGAAGCTGCTGAAGCTTGGCTTCTTAGGATGAAGAAATATTTCCAAGTCTAAGACTATTTAGGAAATATGAATGCTAGAGTAGCCATCTTCAATCTGAATGGCAGAGCATCCATATGGTGGGAGCACCTCAAGTAGGTGAAGAAAATCAATGACAGGAAGATTGAGTGGAAACAGTTTGAGAAGTATTTCAAGCATAAATACCTCTCTAATAGGTACTTTGATGAGAGGATCAAAGAATTCCATGAGTTGAAATTGGGTCAGCAGACCATGGAAGAGTATGCCAACAATTTTTTGGAACTGTTAAGGTATGTCAAGTACATTAAAGATAAAAAGATAAAAATTCAGCACTTTCTAAGTGGATTACCTCAGCCCTACAAGGACATAATTGAGTTTTATGAACCTAGAACTCTAGAAGTGGCCATCAGGAAAGCTAAGTATTGTTATGAGAAAAGAAAGAGCAAGCCTGATGTCCATAAAGCTTGGAAGGACAAGAGAAATGAAAAATTTGATCAAAGGAAGAAAGGGTTCAGACCTTCTCATTTCTGAAATCAGTAGAAGCAACCATCACAAGCTGTGAGCCAACCAACTAAAGTGATGAGGGAAAATCCAAGAGATCCACAACCAGACAGAGAAACCCTTCCATGCTGAAAATGTGGAGGACCCCACATACGTAGGAATTGTCCACTTGGGGATGGGAATGTAAGGCCAACTTACAACATTTAGGAAGAAGAAACTGTTGGTCGGGTGGCGAGGACAATCCCTAGGATTTATGCGGCACTAGAGATCCACTGGGCAGATCACTAGTCAACTGTGCTCAAAGTTGTAGGTAAGATTGTTGAGCAATCTGTTTCTATTTTGATTGACTCTGGATCTACGCACAATTATATTACTCCTAGAGTAGTTGAGATTTATGCCTTCAAAATTTTAAATCATAGTAATTCATGGTTAGTTCAGCGAGCCACTGGAACCAAGAGGAAGGTTAGTGAGATTGTAGAAAGATGTCCATTAGAGATGAATGGGTTAGTGACTTATGCAGATATGAATGTTTTGCCACTTGGTTCCTATGACATTCTCATTGGAATGGATTGGTTAGAAGCATGCAGAGTCAAGATTGATTGTTACAATAAGACTTTTGAGTGCTTAGATGAAGAGGGTAACTTAAGGGTTGTGAAAGGAATTCCAAAGATGATTTCTATTAGGAATATTTCAGCCATGCAGTTGAAGAAGTTCTGTAGGAAAGGTTGCAGAGTGTATGCATCCCACGTATTGGAGGCAGCAGATAATGAAACTTCTAGGTTGGAGGGATTTCATGTGTTACAGGAATTCAAAGATGTTTTTCCTGATGAAGTTCCAGGGCTTCCTCCAAAGAGGAACACCAATTTCACAATGGAACTTGTGCCAGGATTAGCACCAATGTCTAAGACACCCTAAAGGATGAGTACACCAGAGATGCTAGAGATGAATATGTATATGCATGAGTTATTGGAAAAGAAGTACATCAGGCCGAGTATGTCTCCTTGGGGAGCACTAGTGCTGTTTGTAAAGAAGAAAGATGGTGCACTCAGGTTGTGTATTGATTACAGGAAGCTAAACAAAGTCACAGTGAAGAACAAGTATTATTTTCCTAGAATTGATTAACCCTTTGATCAAATGAGAGGAGCAAAGGTGTTTTCCAAGATTGACTTAAGGTCTGGTTACCATCAGGTAAGAATCAAGGATGAAGACATTCATAAGACAACCTTCAAAACAAGGTATCGACATTATAATTTTGTAGTGGTACCATTTGGTCTCACCAATGCACCAGCTAAGTTTATGTTCCTTATGAACAGTATTTTTTAGTAGGTATCTAGACAAGTTTGTTCATGTTTTCCTTAATGACACTCTTATCTATTCAAAGAATGAGGAAGAACATGAAGAACATCTGAGATTGGTTTTGCAATTGCTCAGGGAGCATAAGTTGTATGCAAAGTTGAGCAAGTGTGACTTCTATAAAGATATGATTCACTCTTTGGGTCACATTATATCAGATGAAGGCATATCTGTGGACCCTGAAAAAATTGAAGCCATTATGAATTGTCCTACTCCAAGAAATGTGACAAATGTAAGATCTTTTATGGGTCTTATAGGATACTACAGGTGTAATAACTCAAAAATTTGTAAAAATTTAAAATTTTTCATGTGACATAAAATGTCTAATGTCACCACTAAAGTACCACTAACGGTTAGTAGATAATAAAACAGTTTGTAAGAGAAACAAAGAGTTACTTCTTTATAATATTTGTTATAAACTATAGGCTTCTCCTTGATAGTTGTGTTAGTACTATTTTCAACTTAGTAGTTGTAATTCTTCCAGAAGTAGAAAAGAAACTTGTAATTTACTGATGCTAGAAAATACTATTGATTTCTTTTGTCAAGTAGGGAAGGTTTCTTATGTGAGATCGTGGCTTACTTAGCTTTAAGATAACACAGTGGGACTAATGGTTCCTTACAGGTTTAGCAGGTAAGCGTATGTTCCAGTAAAAATAATATTTATATGCAAGTCAAGAAGATAATTCTCTAGCATGTTTATGATGCTAGACTTAGAATGTTTTAACTGCAGCTTGTCTCCATAAGAGGTAATGTTGATCTTAATTTCTTTTGCTATCAAAAATACGAAATGACACTTAAACAAACTACATATGCATGGGTTAAATTGCATGATTGATTCCTACCAAAACATCTGGGTGATTAAGATTAAATTCTAAGAATACTTGTATTCTTACTTATAGTAACTGTGATCTAGTGTTTAAAAGTAAACAGAGTTTGCATCTTAATGCTTAGTCCACTCAACATTGTTTCATTTCTATCACAATTACCTTCATTATAGGACTCTATAAACAACATTCTCTCCATGAATAATCCAAATTACTTTCTCCTTTGTCTATTTACTCATTAATAGGTTACTACAATTACATTGAAATTTCTTATTGCGGTCTATGGACTACACATACTAATATTCCCAAAATAGACACTGCATCAAAAGAATTGGATCAATAAATTCTTCCTAGCTGAAAGAATTCTTCTTTATTACCTTTACAGTCCTTCTCCTTGAGTTCTTATTACCTGTATTTTACACTTTCATTCCTAGTGTCCCTATTAGTTATAAACCATAACTTGATACAAGTTTGTTTAGGACATTTTTGAGATAAGTTTGTTGATTATCATACTATTAGCGTTCTTATTTTTGTATTTGCTTGGTCTTATTTAACCTTTTACTCTCCAATTCTAACCAATCAAAATGCTAAGTCCTAGGAGTCATTGGATCTCCTTCTTATTATAATTTAACAATAAAGTGAGTCTTTTACACATGTATCAACTTAGATGGTTTTATAAAAGAACTACTCCATTTGACCCATAACCAAACCCTAAAAGGAAATTTCCATATCCTAATCCTATAGTTGGTAAACGAAGCATAAAAAAAATAATATAACACATGATTAGCAATAATAGAAAGCGCAATGTATAAATTATTAAGATTTTGGTTTGTAATGAATTTCATGCAGGCTTGAAGCTGCATCGCCGATTATAGGAACGCTACCCATAATTGAGGAATAATTTTATGGACACGTGGTGAGGTTTTGTCCATAGGTGAGGTTGACTTATAAGGAATCCCTAACCCTCCTTCTTCGCATTTGCACAACCTCTTCAATGAGTGCGGCTGTGCTGCGAGCTCGTGGCCGCCATGACTCTGTCAAAACTCTTGTTTAGAAATTGCCCTTTGAAATGGCACTGTAAGCTTGTTTTGGTGAGGGTATGAGGTGGATTCTCAGTGCTTTAAGGTTGTTGTAACATGCTTTGAGTGCAGTAACTTGTTCTCTTCAAGGAGTTGAGGACTAAGTTAGTTTTAAGACTGAAAAACGATGGACAGAGCTTGCATGAGAGTGCTTCTTCACTCAGGTTGGAGTGTTGCTTATTTTCCTTTGTCTTTGTGACTTGGGGTTTCAGTTGTATCCAGTGCATTAGTCTCATCCGTGGCATTACTCTTCCATACGCCATCGATCTTTTCTAGCTGCTTGCGACCACTANTTCCTTTGGCTTTGTGACTTGGGGTTTCAGTTGTATCCAGTGCATTAGTCTCATCCGTGGCATTACTCTTCCATACGCCATCGATCTTTTCTAGCTGCTTGCGACCACTAGTTTCTCCAAACGATATATCAGGTAACTGTTGGTCACAAATTGTGTTTAACAACAATCTTAAGTTTTAAATACATTTTTAAAAACTGTATGTAACTATGGTTTTCTCTGTGTAGATGCCTCTCCTATAATTTGGGGTTTAGCTGCAAGCACACCTCTCCTTTCACGGCCACGCAACTTGGTAAGCCCTGGTTGAACTGAGGGTGTTCTCCTGCATTGGTAGTATGGTGGTTGAAAGATGCGGATACTTGCTGCTTAAATGAACTCGGCCTGGGTTTTACTTGATAGGTTGTTCAATGTGTTCTTTTGTTTCTGTAAAGAAAACCCTAAAGGGTAACATGTGCAAGTTCTGGAAGGCTATTGCAGTCATGACTTGGGTTTTACTTAGCAAGGCCTTTATGGATTGGATGATGTAAAAACTCATTTGTTTATATTTTTTTTTTTGAACTCGGCTCTAAGCCATGAAAATGTTACTCGACCTCTACCTGGTTGCTTAAGATTTTTTAGTGGTTTTTTAATGAAAAGAAAAGACTGCTCGCTCAGTTGAAACTTGTAAACTAACAAGGGTTATTAGTAAATATAAATTTTGGTTTACTGTCTTTCTGTTTTTAAAAGAAATTATAGGATTTGTTTTTGTATGACTTTGAAACCCTAGAGGTTGTTATGTGGAAATATTTTAAGGCTGTTGTAGCTGTGACATTATTGTTTGACCACTGGGTGGTTACTTGAAATTTTAGGTGGTTTTTACAGGAATGAAAAGACTGTTCATTCAACAATTCTTGTAATAGATGAAGGGTTTTTATTTACTATGAAGTTGTAATGGTTAAAAATTGTGGTTTACGATTTCTGTTTAGACTTACATAAGTCATTTCGATCAGGCTTAAGCCTCAATAGGTGTTATAAAAGGCCATAGGCCATTATGCTTATTCTATGTTGTCTGTGTTTAGTTCGTTTACAGTGTTATTTAATTTAAATTTACATTTAGTATGAATGGTTTATAGTATTTGTTCGTATTTAAATTTGCATAGTGTTTTGGGTGAAGAAAATGTTTTGTTTCTTTGAAAAAGGTTATTACCATTGGATAACCTACAGTTCTGTATTTAAATGGTTTTCAGAAAAAACAAAGTATAATAGTAATCTTGAATAACTAATTATAAAGACCTATGAAGTACTAGCTAGGTTAAAACCCTAAGTACTATTTTTACTATTCTTATATTTGTTTATTTAACTTTATTTATTGTGTTTAGAATAAATAACAACATTACTAATATTTCTGTGATTAAAATGGCTACTAGTGACTAAAGTATACTCTATTCTTTTCCTATAATTGGATATTATAGATGCTTTCAGTGGATAGATTAAGTACTGCTGTTTTCTATAAATGAATCACATAAAAACTAAGTAATCGATTGCATTTTTCATAGAGAGTAATAAACAAATCTGCTTATTTAACTTAACAACCAGCTGTACTAGAGTACTGCCTTATAAAAGGTGTGGAAAAATACAGTGTGGTATTTTCTTTCTATTCATTTTTCATTTACTAATATTCCTACTGTTCTAAATACAATCTACTAATTACTAATATTATCAGTAAATAATGCTCTCTTCTTCTTAAACCCTAATGTAACAATAACATACCTATCTTAAAAAACTAGTAATCATTTTCTAAAGACAGTAAATAAATTGTAAATAAACCTGTCAAATGATGAGGTGACAACAGCTTAAGGAGGTTGTTCCTCCCAACCAACTCTTGGAGAAAGCTTAGTCTGCACTTCCTCAGGACCCCCAAGCCTGTTTCCTGGTCCTCCTGGTAGAGTACTGGGTGAAGGATGTATCCTTAAGACCTTCTGTCACCTGACTAGTCAAATTATAGCAATAATCCAAACCTTCTTACAGCAGTGTTACAACTGCAACTTTTTCCCAAATTTTTAAAATTTTGGACCCTCCTTTTGATTTTATCTTGCCTGGATTTGTTTCGGATTCCTGAACTCTGTTGTCATTCCACTACAAGTTTGGATTTTGTAAGGATGAATTGAGGTAGACTACTTTGCTTCATTTCGGAAGTTGAATGATTGCTTTTTGTCTGCTGATGCTTTTGACTGTGGAACTTGAAGTTCTTGGTTTGTGGATAATTTCCTTTTCTGCTGTCGAAAGTCTATTGAACAGTGAATTAGGACCGTAGTTCTCTATGCAACTGTCATTGCAGAAGCTAACTAATGAACGTCCCGATGGGAGTCATGTTTTTTTCCCATGGGTTTATCTCCTTCATTTATTTTTCAAAAACTTTCACTTTTTGACTTGCAGCATTTTTTTTGCTTATCACTATCGGAGCATTAGTCTTCTAAGTCGCCGCCGTTTCAGAGGGCAGATGGCGAACATTTCGATGGATTAGTTCTTATCCTTGCCGCTTCTGTGGTTTATTGCTTTTTCATTATTTTTGTTTTCTTTTTCACTATTAGAGCGATGTTGATGATTGATCGGAGGGCTAGTCCTTTGTGTTGCCGACATGGAAGCAACGTTAAGCTTTAACTCGTCGATCCATAGTCCTTAGTTCTTCTGATCGTCGATGTTTTCTTTTGCTGCAGAACCCTTCGTCTATGTGACTTCCGCCATTGCGGATCCTTGGTGAACTAACCATCCGATGCTATAGTGCTTTCGCCCACTGAAGTGGAGTATCNTTTATTTTGCTGCAGAACCCTTCGTCTATGTGACTTCCGCCATTGCGGATCCTTGGTGAACTAACCATCCGATGCTATAGTGCTTTCGCCCACTGAAGTGGAGTATCTGCCCAATGCTTAGCATTTTTGCTTCTGACTGCTGGTAGGGTTTTCCCGCTGTATTTTGTCATGCTTTTACTCTATTTTATGGGATGGCAGCATTTTCTCATAGGTGCTAGTCGAGTCAAGATTTTTCTAAGATGAAGAGCGCAGTTTGGGGTTTGGTTTTTTGAGGAGTGTCGGTTGCATTGTCCTGGTTCATGCTTTCTTCGTAGGGTTTTGAGTTAGTTCAGATGCGGCTTGGTTTTAGATGAAGAGTCTGTTCTATTGGGATTGTGGTTTTAGTTGGACAGTGGGTTTAAAGGATTTTCAGACCCAGCTTGCAAAATTTTTCTTTGCATTATCATGTTTTCTTTTCATGCATTAATATTGTTTAGAGTTCATTTTACAGAATGCATGCATTGATACAATTTCTGTTACTTTATTGAACACTAAATGGTCTAAAATATGTTATTTTTCATGATAGGGTGATTGCAGTTGCAAAGAAAACATGTCTAGAAGACAAAGTAGAAGAAAGGAGGCAATAATGAAGAAGGATAAAGTGAGGATCTGAGATCTCAACAGATCGATAGCAGCAGAGGCCCAGGCTTGGGAAAAGTCCATCAGCAACCAAATTGGTTTTTATTTATAAAAAGTGATGTTAAATTTTATTCTAATGTAACATATTGTACAACACCCACTAAAAGACAAAATTGTGAGAATGAACGGTTGGGGAGGGAGCCCAAAGGTCACAAGGGGCAGCCCAAAGGTTTTGTTGTTTTGTATAAATATAGGAGAGTTAGATAGAAGAAGTAGGACTTTTTCCCAAATAGATTTGTGAGAGTATGTTGTAAGAATAACTATTTCCATTTGCAATAATAATTACAAGTTTCCTGTTGGAGAAACCTTGGTGGGATGTTTCAAATGTTGTGCTATGGATTTGTTGAATGTGAACTATTTCGTTTTCAGCTATTATCCATTAACTGTGAGATCATTCGAACTCTTTGAACCTATGTTCTTGTTATGAATGCGCTCAAGTTTATTCTATGAAATTTCAACTATGAGTAATGAAGGCTTTTCATAAACAATAAGCTATCTTGTTGTTCATTTATCTATTAATGTTCATGTATTTTGAAATAAGTAACAGCTATCTGTGATTTTTCTTAATGCATGTGCAAAAATACATTACTCATTTATAAATGATAATCTTGCTCCCTAGGGATAGCTTAGATAGTTAGTTTTAGTTTCTTGCTGTGTGTGATTTAGATGCGAGAGAGTTAAGACGAGAGGTAAGAACCTGCGCATCACATTGTGACTGCTCCTCGTATTCTCTATCAATCTGCATTTTTAGATATGCACTTGCATATCATACTTAAACATAAAAAACCTAAAATATACACGGTGGACCGAGCTGTAACCAGTAAAACCTTGTATTTTGTTACTTGACCTACGGTAGCCGAACCGTAAACCGGACGAATTCCCCATACCAAACAGTAACGAGGTAGTTGGGAACATTTATTGGGGAGAATCCCTAGCTGTTGTTACCTGTGATTTTTCGGGCCTCAACAAGCAATAAGAACTTCAGCGTAATTGTTGTATAAGTTCAGTTCTCAGCAACTAACCCCTCAAACTCACTTCAATAATTCCCCTCCATCGAATTTCTCATGTGCACTTCATTCACTCTAAATGACCACAATTCCAGAATGAGCAGCCTCAACTATCTTCAATGGGAAGTTTTATAATAATGCCTAGGTCTTCTGGGTTAGTTTTTACTTAATTAGCCACCTGCTCCAATTCCACTTTCTTGGGAAATCATGACCACGCATATAGGGAAGTTGCCACCTGCAACAATTAGAAGTAGTTTGAGGATGCTGCCACTTGTTAGTATACTCTCCACCCAGTCTCCTCCACCAAGTGACCAGTTAACACTCTTTTAACAGCTTCCCTAAGCTATTGTCTCATCATTTATTTATTTATAAATAAAATATTCTGAAATACACTAATTATCCTTGACCCCACTTGGTCATCAATTACAAACTTAGCATAAAATATAACATAATGTTTCTCAATAACATTAAATTGTTTTGCAAATTGAGGCATGTGACAATAGGAGATTCATTGAAGGATTCTCCAGGGTTTCACATCCAATCACTTATTTGCAAAGGAAGGGAATAAAATTCGAATTGACACCTAGATGTGAGGAAAGCTTCTAGTAGCTGAAGCATCTTCTCACAACTGCACCCACTCTAAAGATTGCAGACCCAGAAAAGGACTTTGTGGTGTGTACTGATGCATGTGGTCAAGGAATTGGAGGAGTTCTTATGCACGACAACCATGTTGTGTGTTATGAGTCAAGGAAGTTGAAGGAGCATGAGAAGAATTATGCCACTCATGATTTGGAACTTGCATCCATGGTACATGCTCTTAGGATGTAGAGGCATTACTTAATGGGCAGAACGTTTGAGTTAAGGATAGACCATTATGGTTTGAAGTATTTGTTTGATATGCCTACTCTAAATGTTGTGCAAGCCAGATGGTCGGAGTTTTTATGTGAATTTGATTTTGAGATCAAACACATAAAAGGAAAAGAGAACAAAGTGGCTGATGCACTCAACAAGAAGGTGCATGAAATGCACTTGGCATCTCTTAGCATTTGCCAATCAGATTTGAGACAATAGATTGCTAATCATACTGCTGAAGATGAATTGTATGTGTTGGTCAAGGATAAATTGCAGCAGTAGTGTCTTGAGAAGAGATATGAGGGATATAAATTGGAAGAAGATGGACTTCTTACCTTTAAAATCTAAATTTATATTCCAAGTGTAGCACACTTCAAGAGAGTTGTTATGGATGAGATCTATCAGGCTCCATATTCTAGTTATCCAAGATATCAAAAGACAATTTCTACAGCCATAAAGCAGTATTTTTGGCTAGGAATGAAGAAAGACGTTGCTGAGTATATTTCAAGGTTCATGAAATGTCAGCAGGTAAAGGTTGAGCATCAACACCCAGCAGGTTTGTTGCAACCTTTGCTAGTTCTAGAATGGAAATGGGAAGTTATTTCCATGGACTTCATTATAGGGTTCCCAATGACTTGGAGACAACACGACTCTATCATGTTTGTGGTGGACAAGTTGACAAAGGAAACACATTTTATACATGTTAAGTCCACACATAAGACTGATGACATTGCAAAAATATTCATGAAGGATATTTTCAAGTTGCATGGATTGCCTAGGGAAATAGTTTCTCTCAGGGATGCCAAGTTCACATCCAATTTTTGGAAGGGGTTGTTTGCAGATTTGGGTACAAAGTTGAATTTTAGCATTGCTTACCATCCTTAGACTGATGGCCAGACAGAGAGGGTGAATCAAGTGTTGGAAGACATGCTTCGCATGTATGTCATGGAAAAGCCAACCAAGTGGGAGGATTATTTACACTTAGTCGAATTTTCTTACAATAATGGACAGCAAGCATCCTTGGGGATGAGTCCATATGAAGCCTTGTAAGGAAGAAGGTGTAGGACACCTATGATATGGGATAATCCAGTGAACAGGATTGTGTTTGGTACAGAATTTCTCAAGGAAATGGAGCAAGAGGTTGCAAAGATCAGGTAGAATCTGAAAGCAACCCAGGATAGACATAAAATCTATGTTGATGAGCATAGGGTGGATAGAGAATTTAGTGTTGGGGTTCATGTTTATCAGAGTGAGGGAAAAGAAGAGTTCTTTGAAGCTTGGAAGTTGTGCCAAGCTGTCCCCTAGATACCGTGGACCGTTTGAAGTGCTTGAGATGATAGGGTTGGTTGCATATAGACTTGCATTACCTGCTTGCACTAGAGCTCATAATGTTTTTCATGTTTCTTTGCTTAAGAAATATGTACATGATCCTAACCATGTGACTAATTAGGATGTGACTCAGGTGGAACCCGAGGGAGAGTTCCAAACCGAGCCATTGTGCATCCTCGACAGGAAGGTCACCATGCTCCGGAATCGATCCATCGGATAGGTAAAGGTGCAATGGGAGCATTACTGTCTAGATGAGGATACTTGGGAGCTAGAGGATGTCATTCAATTGGCACATCCATTTTTGTTCAATTTTGCGGAGCACTGAGGTAGTGCCAGTGTAGCATTTTGTTCAAAGCACTGTGGACAATGTTGTCGAAGGGGGAGGGGATTGTAATACCCCGGTTTTGATCCCATTGTATTTTGATTGTACATGATGTAAATATTGTATGGAATCATGGCAAGGAGCTGTAGTCCAAGGCCTTATCATTGATTAATGTTTTGTGCATAGGTGATCGTTGTTGATGCCTATGGTTTATGTGCTAAGTCAAGCACATTTGTAAATATCATGTAAGTGCAATTTAATAGAAATACCACAACTAGTTATGGGACTACAAACGTGAAAGAGAAGGGGCATGATTCCACAAGGGATAGGGTGGGGATTTAGTCAAAACCCCTGAGACAATAAGGTTAGACCATATGTCAATGGGGAAACCCATGAAAGCCTAACTACCTTTTGTCCTCTGTCCTCAATCATTAATTTCTTCCAGAAGTTGGATGAGGCAGTTAATGCCTTGGGCAGAGAAAGGCATGGTATTTTGATGGCTTGACTGATCAATCTCACAGTTCTGCAGCCTGGGAGGCCATGTTCTTTCTCCTACAGCAAGTAAACCTACGTGGGTATGTGTGCCTGTTCCTTCATTCCAGAGTTGCACTAGACGTTGGGGGGATTCACACTNGTTCTGTAGCCTGGGAGGCCATGTTCTTTCTCCTACAGCAAGTAAACCTACGTGGGTATGTGTGCCTGTTCCTTCATTCCAGAGTTGCACTAGACGTTGGGGGGATTCACACTACTGGTAGAACCACGTTTTGGGCTTTGGGTTGTTCACCTGTGTTTGGAGGTGTGTGGCCATTTGCAATCCTTAACTAAGGACAGCCTGATAAACCCACTGTGAATGATAGCTTGGCTGGATTCCTGATAAACCTGTCTGTGGCTTGGTTGGTCCTTATTTTGGGAAGATTGTCTTGGATGGACAATCTGATAAACCCTTCGGTGGCTTGACTGGTCTCTATTTTGGAATTTGGATTGACTGTGGATAGTCTGATAAACCCACATGTATGTTGGCTTGGATGAGTAAACCTGATAAACCCAACATTGTTAGGATTATACGCCTGCAGCCTGATAAACCCACTGTGAAAGATGGCTTGGCCAAGTGCCTGATAAACCCATATGTGGCTTGGCCGAGTGCCTGATAAACCCTGGACAGTTTGATAAACCCACTGTAAATGATGGCTATATTGAGTGCTTGATAAACCCATTGGTGGCTTGACTGGTCTCTATTTTGGAAGTTGGCTTGACTGTGGACAGTCTGATAAACCCAACTGTATGCTAGCTTGGCTAAGTAAGTTTGATAAACCCAGCATTGTTAGGCTTGTATGCCTGCAACCTGATAAACCCATTATGAAAGATGGCCTGGCCGAGTGCCTGATAAACCCATCTGTGGGGGTTGGACAGTTTGATAAACCCACTGTAAATGTTGTCTTAGATAAGTGCCCGATAAACCCATCTGTGGCTTGAATGGTCTCTATTTTGGAAGTTGGATTGACTATGGACAGTCTGCTAAACCCAAATGTATGTTGGCTTGGATGAGTAAGCCTGATAAACCCAACATTTTTAGGATTGTACGCCTGCAACCTGATAAACCCACTGTGAAAGATGGCTTGGCCGAGTGCTTGATAAACCCATATGTGGCTTGGCTGGACAGCCTGATAAACCCACTGTAAACGATGGCTGGGATGAGTTCCTTGTAAACCCATCGATGGCTTGGATGGTCTCTATTTTGGAAGTTGGCTTGACTATGGATAGTTTAATAAACCCAATTGTCTGTTGGCTTGGTTGAGTAAGCCTGATAAACCCGGCATTATTTGTCTTGTAATCTTACATCCTGATAAACCAACTTGGTGTTGGCTTGGCTGGAAAGTCTGAGAAACCCAATTGAAGGTTGGCTTGATTGTGTGTGTGTGTGTTTTGGTATGGTTGTGTGTAAGCCTGTTATCCCTAGTTCCTTGTGGGAGTCATGCCCAGGTCGGGGGTGGCAGTGTGTTGAGAGAGTAATGAACACATTGGCCTATGGTTGGGTGGAATGTTGCAGCGACATAGCTAGTTGCGGGACATCTTAATCATGAAGATAAGTATTTATGTTATTCTTGTTTATGCCATATGTTGTCTATGAATTGCTATGTTCATGTTAAATGCTTGTTGATGATCAAGTAGAGGTTACTTGTGTATGAATGTCCTTGTAATTGTTGTTTATGCTTGGCATGTTTTACACATTTTACCCTTGTACATGCCTTGTGTTTTTATAATGCATTCTCCTAAGTTCATAGAGGCTAGAAGCCTATTACAGGGCCATAAATGCATCCAAGGAAGGAATAGTTGAGTTTTCTCCCCTTGGCATCTACTCACGGAAGGTGGAAGGCAGAAATCAGGAAAAGAAGTGAAGATAAGAGTTGAGTTTCCAATTTCCAATTTCTGAAGTGCGGAAGGCGGAAAGACCACTAAATGTCCAGTCGCATATTGAGTTTTCAATTTCTGATTTCCGAAGTGCAGAAAGCAGAAGGCGGAAGGCAGAAAGACCTTTGAATGTTCCATCACATATTGAGTTTTCAATTTCTGATTTATGATTTCTAAAGTGCGGAAGGCGGAAAGACCATTGAATGTTCCACCACATATTGAGTTTCTTATTTCTGATTTTCGAAGTGTGGAAGGTGGAAAGAAGAAAGAGGAATGAAGATGGCAGAATGATTGCTGAATGTTCCGTCGCATATTGAGTTTCCAATTTTTTATTTTTAAGTGTGAAAAGCAAAAAGCGAAAGCCGAAAATATCATTGAATGTTTCGTCGCATATTAAGTTTCCGATTTCTCATTTCCGAAGTGCGGAAGGCGGAAAGCAGAGGTGCGGAAAGTCAAGGTTAGTTCAGAAATGGCCATTGTGGAAGCAGAATGGATAATTGAAGGGAGAAATGATGGGTAAAGAGGTTCTAAGCTTGAGATGAAGTTGGAAGAATGAGTTAATTTCCATGCCTAGTGTTTATCAGAAGAACAAATGAGGTTCTTTAAGCAAATTTTTTTAATTATCTACAATATTGGGTATGGGGAAGTTACATCTACTATTGATTAGATTCCATTTGTCCAAACTGAAAATAGCTTTTGAGGCCACTTAAATGCTCATGGAGATAAATGAGCTTACAACTTGAAACATGCGTCAAATGAACAAACTAAGTTTTGTTTTCTAACCTTTATTATATTCCTATGATAATCAGATTTGCAAACATGATTATAGTCATAAAATAAAGTATACCTTTCATATATACAAGGCTATGGACATCAGTGGAAAAAATAGAGTGATATTCAAGGTTTGCAAGCACAAAACAACAGTATGGACCTGTTGGTATGAGTCTTAAGGCTGATCTCACTCAAGATTCAAAACAAAGTATGAGTTCCCCAATAGGATGCAATGCTTAAAAGACTATCTTATTACCAAATGAGCTTGTATTTGTGATATTATTATTGATGCTTACATTAGTATACAGTCCATTCAAAAGGAATATTCAACTCTCTCAAAATTACTTCAAAGGGAAAGAGGTATCCACTGAAATATGAAATGCGTGCAACACTTTGAAGCACATTTATTAGATTGTGCTCTTCTCCAGATAAACTCTCAAGTTCACATTCCAAATGATATATGCAATAGAGAGTGAGGTGAAGTAGTCTCATCATCTCATAAAAATGATAACACAATATTTGACACTCCATATTTGTATGCAAAATAGTGAAATGAAAGATGATTCCTTGAACAAATTCTTAAATAGTACCAAGTTCAAATACATAACTCAAAACATAATTAGAAAATAAAAACAATAGTGTCTCCAAGCCCAATGTTGAGTCTCATGCATGACTACGAGTAGTAAAATGCATGTAGGATGTTATGGAAGTCTATATAAGCCTAGGGAGGTCTGGCAAGGCTTCCATCATAACCTATAGGCCTGTAGGAAACCACTAGGATTCTCGGAAGACTACACAGGCCTGGGGAGGCCTATGGAGGCTGCCATCACAACCTATAGGCCCGTGGGATTCCACAGGGGTAACCTACAGGCCTAGATGGGAACATGACTAAAAAACCCTAATAAATGTAGCCAATTTGGTAGGAAAGGAAAGATGAAAACATGATAAAATCATAATAAAGGAACTAGGAAAATTATGAACCCTGTAAAGTATAAAATCCCCAGTGCAAGTGAAAATAAAAACCCAAATAGGATATTTACACCAAGAAATCAAAAGATCATGAAATGGCCCAAAACTTATATGGAAAAAACCCAATCAACCTAGATGTAGAAGCCTAAATCCACTAATAGTCACCCTAACTATGATCGTCTCCCTTAAATATAGTCATTAACTTCTCTAGAAGGTAGAAAATCAAGACTCCAATAGGACCAACTATGGATGTAGATATCAAGGAATATGACTAGATATATCCATTAGGGAAAGATATTTCTCAACTAAGATATCCACTAGTTTCATCTTGCTTACCAATGCCATTTGGGGACACCAAGTAAATTTCAACGAGGAGCATAAAAACCAAACCGAGCAACGAAATTGAGTTTTGTTTCCTCCTACAAGTGTATTTAGGTAAGGGAGAGATGAATGCGATGCCCACAAACTCATTGGGAACATTTTTCAAAATCTTAGCCTATCATACAAAAATTGCACTGCACATCACTTAGCAAAACCCTAGTTTAGAAAATTGTTAAAATAGACATTGTTTAATCCATGAAGAAACCTGACAGGGGTGTACCTAGTGGTACTCGAATGTCACGAATCCAATGAAACTAACATTTTGTCCATCATAGCCATGGTTTTTTATTTATGGCGATTTTTATCTCGCTTCTCAAGGCCATTCAGGGACATTTGGAAAATTTCAACCAGGGGCATAAAAAACAAACCGAACAACATAATTGAGTTTTGATACCTCCTACATGTGTGTTTGGGCAAGAGAAAGATGAATTCTATGTCCATGCACTTGCTCAACACATTTTTCAAAATATAGGCCTATTGCTCAAAAATTGCACTACATGTCACTTAACAAAGCCATAGTTTAGAAAATTGTCAACATATACAATGTTTAGTCCATGAAACTAGAAAAAAGTGGTGTCTCTAGTTGTAACCAGATGTCAGAAATCCAACAGAATTGACTGCTTTTCCATTGGAGCCTAGATTTTCAAGTTATGGCAAGTTTCATCTTGCTTACCAATGCCCTTTAGGGACACAAGGAAAATTTCAACCGAGAGCATAAAAACCAAACTGAGCAATGTAATTCAGTTTTGTTGCCTCTTGCAAGTGTGTTTGGGTAAAAGGGAAGGATGAATGCAATTCCCACACACTCGGCACATTTTTCAAAATCTTAGCCTATTGTACAGAAATTGCACTACACGCCACTTAACAAAACCCTAGTTTAGAAAACCAAGAAATAGACAACTTTCGGTCCATGAAGCCACCAGACAGGGTTGTCCCTAGTGGTACTCAAATGTCATGAATCCAACGGAACTGATAATTTTTCCATCAAAGCCAATATTTTTGAGTTATAGTGAGTTTCATCTCGCTTCCCAAGGTCATTAAGGGACACCAAACAAATTTCAACCAGGGGCATACAAGCCAAATTGAGCAACGAAATTGAGTTATGTTGCCTCCTACAAGTGTGTTTGGATAAGAGAGAGATTAATTTGATGCCCATGCACTCGCTCGACACATTTTTCAAAATATTAGCCCATCATGCAGAAATTTTACTACATGTTGCTGAGAAAAACCCCAGTTTAAAAAACTGTCAAAATAAACAAATTTCAATCCATGAAACCATCGAGTATGGGTGTCTATAGTGGTACTTACATGTCACAAATCTAATGGAAATAATAGCTTCTCCATCGGGGCCTTAGTTTTCAAGTTATGGTGAGTTTCATCTCGCTTTTCAAGGCCATTCAAGGACACCAAGCAAATTTTAACCAAGGGCACAAAAACCAAAACGAGGAACAAAATTGATTTTCATTGCCTCCTACAAGTGTGTTTGGGAAGGGAGAGATGACTACGATGCCCATGCACTCGTTCAACACATTTTTGAAAATATTTCCCTCCTATGCAGAAATTGCACTGCACGTCACCGAGGAAAACTCTAGTTTAGAATACCGTTAAAATAGACAACATTTGATCCATGAAACCACCGGACATGGGAGTCCCTAGCGGTACTCGGATGTCACAAATCCAATTTAGAATTGACATTTTTTACATCGGAGCCATGATTTTTTATTTATAGCAATTTTCATCTTGCTTCCCAAAGCCATTAAGGGACACGAGGCAAGTTTCAACCGAGATCATAAAAACCAAACCGACCAACAGAATTGAGTTTCGTTGCATCTTGGATATTTTATATAAATATAGGCGATATTAGAGACTAAAAATGACCAAATAGCGATTTTTTTTTGAAGCAAACCCAAAAATTAGCCAATTGATGAAATTTCACCCCTGAAGTTTTCCATGGTCCCAAGCAGTACTCGGATGTCATAAATCCAATGGAACTGACAATTTGTCCATCGAAGCTTCATTTTTTGAGTTATGACAAGTTTTATCTCACTTCTCAAGGCCATTCAGGGACACCTGGCAAATCTCAAATCTAGTATACAAAAATTATCAAAATAGACAACGTTTGGTCCATGGAGACATTGGATAGGGGTGTCCCAAGAAGGGTATTTTTTAAGGATTATAACAGTATACTTAAGTATAGTATTCCAGGCAATAATTTTGGATTGGAAATAACATATATATAGATAGGTAGGAGAATATTAAATATGAAACATACAATTAACAGTTAAACTTGTAAATTTTGGCGAATATTAATATAAAAAAACATATTTTATATAAATATAGGCGATATTAGAGACTAAAAATGACCAAATAGCAAATTTTTTTTTTGAAAAAAACCCAAAAATTAGACAATTGACGAAATTTCACCCCTAAAGTTTTCCATGGTCCCAAGCAGTACTCGGATGTCATAAATCCAATGGAACTGATAGTTTGTCCATCGAAGCTTCATTTTTTGAGTTATGACGAGTTTTATCTCACTTCTCAAGGCCATTCAGGGACACTTGGCAAATCTCAACTCTAGTATAAAAAATTATCAAAATAGACAACATTTGGTCCATGGAGACACTGGATAGGGGTGTCCCAAGAAGGTTATTTTTTAAGGATTGTAACAGTATACTTAAGTATAGTATTCTAGGCAATAATTTTGGATTGGAAATAACATATATATAGATAGGTAGGAGAATATTAAATATGAAACATACAATTAACACTTAAACTTGTAAATGTTGGCGAATATCAATATAAAAAAACATATTTTATATAAATATAGGCGATATTAGAGACTAAAAATGACCAGATAGCGAATTTGTTTTGAAAAAAACCCAAAATTTAGCCAATTGATGAAATTTCGCCCCTAAAGTTTTCCATGGTCCCAAGCAGTACTTGGATGTCATAAATCCAATGGAACTGACAGTTTGTCCATCGAAGCTTCATTTTTTGAGTTATGACGAGTTTTATCTCACTTCTCAAGGCCATTTAGGGACACTTGGCAAATCTCAACTCTAGTATAAAAAATTATCAAAATACACAACATTTGGTCCATGGAGACACTGGATAGGGGTGTCCCAAGAAGGGTATTTTTTAAGGATTATAACAGTATACTTAAGTATAGTATTCTAGGCAATAATTTTGGATTGGAAATAACATATATATAGATAGGTAGGAGAATATTAAATATGAAACATACAATTAACAC
>LPNX010297724.1:122768-141590 GCA_001517045.1 Pseudotsuga menziesii
TAATATAAAAAAACATATTTTATATAAATATAGGCGATATTAGAGACTAAAAATGACCAAATAGGGAATTTTTTTTGAAAAAAACCCAAAAATTAGCCAATTGACGAAATTTCGCGCCTAAAGTTTTCCATGGTCCCAAGCAGTACTCGGATGTCATAAATCCAATGGAACTGACAGTTTGTCCATTGAAGCTTCATTTTTTGAGTTATGACAAGTTTTATCTCACTTCTCTAGGCCATTCAGGGACACCTGGCAAATCTCAACCGAGGCATAAAAACCAAATTGAGCAACAGAATTGAGTTTTGTTACCTCCTACAAGTGTGTTTGGGTGAGGAAGAGATGACTATGATGCCCATGCACTCGCTCGACACATTTTTCAAAATATTGGACTATTGTGCATAAATTGCACTGCATGTCACTAAGCAAAATCCTCGTTTAGAAAATCGTCAAAATATACAATGCTTAGTCCATGAAGCCACCAAACAGGGGTGTCTCTAGCGGTAATCTAATGTCGTGAATACAAAAAAACTGAATTCTTTTTCGTCGGAGCCTCAATTTTCAAGTTATGTCAAGTTTCGTTTTTCTTACCAATGTCATTCACGGACACCAAGCAAATTTCAATCGGGAGCATAAAAACCAAGCTGAGCAAAAAAATTAAGTTTCGTTGTCTCTTGCAAGTGTTTTTTGTAAGGGCAAGATGACTGCGATTCCCACACACTCGTTGGTAGCAGATTGCATAATTTTTGGTTCCACAAAAATATTTGAAGACCCTCTTTACAGTTATCTAATGCTCCTTTCGTGGTTTTGACATATATATGCTCGAAACTTCCACTACATGGGAAATGTCTATTCTAGTACAAACCATTGCATACATCAAATTACCAAATGTACTAGCATATGGAACTTGTGACATATATTCTTTTTTTTCATGTGTCTTGGAACACCTCTCTATAGGTAACTTTACACCTACGGGAATAAGAACCTTGATAGACTTACTTTCCTTCTCGTTAAATATCTATAGCACTGTCCCGACATATTTTCTTTGATTTAAATATATCATCTTGTTTGCATGATATATTCTTATCTCCATTCCCATAATGAATTTTGTAGCATCGATATCTTTCATATTAAATTTGGAGTACAACTGAGACTTCACCTCCTTTATAACATCTTTGTTGTTTCCAATCAACAACGTGTCATCAACATATAGTACTATGTTAAAGAGGTGATCACCAACATGTTTGGAGTATACATAGTGATCAGCGTTACTTCTCACAAACCCCAATCCAAGTATGCATGTGTCAAAATTTTGGTACCACATCCTTGGAGATTGCTTTAGACCATAAAGGTACTTCTTTAGTTTACATAACAGCTATTTCTTTCCCTTTACTATGAACTCTTTTGGTTGTTTCATGTATATTTCTTCTTCTAGATCCCCATATAAGAATGTTTTCTTCACATCCATCTACGCTAATTCAACATCAAACTCAACAAAAATAGAAATAATAAATCTAATAGAAGCTAATTTTGCAACTGGAGAAAATATTTCACCAAATCAACTCCCTCTACTTGAGAATATCCCTTTTCTACCAAGCGGGATTTGTACTTCTCCACTTTACCTTCTGCATTCAACTTATTTTTAAACAATAATTTTCTCCCAATGACTTTTCTTCCAGCTAGTAACTGGTCTAGATCGCAAGATTCATTTTTGTCCAAGGCATCCATTTCTTCAACCATGGCCTTTTCTCAGAGATCACAATCCCTTGAATCAACAACTTCCTTCACATTTCTAGTATCATCATCAGTATTAGATAAAGCAAAATGAGAGAAAAAATTAGGAGAGGAATACCTTCTGGTTACCTTCTTTCTCTATATGATCTCCTCAGAACTGGGGTATGAGGTTCTTCTTATTCTGATTTAGTTTCTTTTGTTGAGTCAGATTCTTCACCTTCTAACTCAAACTCTATTTTCTCTGGCTCCTTTTCCATTGGAGTCACTTCCTATATGGGGATTTCTTTTACCTCTCTAAACACAACATATCGACTATAAACAATATTCTTAGTTACATGATTCCAAGGCTTATAACCTTTTATATCCAATAAAAATACACTTCTTAGATTTGTTTTCTAACTTGCTCCTTTTATCCTTTGGAACATGTACATAAGCATCGCATCTAAAAACTTTTAGATGCTTAATAGAGGGTTCCTTACTATTCCATACCTCTTGTGAAGTTTTATCAATCAATGCTGATGTGGGTGATTGTTTTACCAAGTAAAATGTTGTCTCCACTACTTCTTCCTAGAATTATTGTCCTATCCTAGTACTTCTTAGCATGATCTTTTCCTTTCCCAACAATGTCCTATTCATACTCTCGGCAAATTAATTATTGCTATTTTTTATTAAGATCTGATTAGACTATCTAGGATCTTTATCTGAAAGAATAACAAGTACAACAATATGCATAAGATATAAAATATACACAAGACACAAAGATTTTCACCGAGGAAACCATAAAGGAGAAAACCCCACAAAATTCTTCAAAATAGTAATATGATCAACAACAGTAATAAGAAGTATTCAACATCTATATATCTCTCCTCCTCTGATTGTCTCTCTCTCATGCACACTTGAGAGAGTGTGTTAGGTGTGTATAAATGAGGGAGAGCGCCTCCCTATTTATATCCTTTCAAGTCACTGACCAAATATAACATTCAATCCTACATGCCATCTCACATGGGGCCCACTTCTTCTAGAAAGACTACAAGTACATATTACATGATGTTACACTATGGACTATTGCCTTGACTTACAACGGAGGCTATACCTCAAGGTATAGACACAATTTAGACATCTCATAAAGGGGTAACACACATCCCCAATGGGAGTACAACAACATACAATGTTAATATACATCAGAATATCTTCCAGAGTTACAAATATATCAACACTCCCTCTTAACTAGGAAGGTATTCTATCTCTACATAGTCATCAACATATCTGGTCAGGTCTTCATTGCATTTTCATCATCATGGAGTCATAGATTCTTCATCATAGTTGTTGCCATCATCTTCTTCTAATTTGATCATCGTACCATACTATCTGTCATCATAAGTTTCTACATTGCAAACCTTTTTTCATGTTGGATGTAGACCTAGTCCTCTGCCAGGTCTTCATCACATCTCGAGCAAGCCTTCTCATAGAATCTGTCCAAAATCTTCTTCAAATTGCTATGGAAATATCCTACGTCTTCTACCTTCATATCGTCGTATCTAGATCATCTTTTTTTTTCCTGCACAAGAAAAAACAATAGACAACCAAAGCATCTATGGTCGACCTGCATTCTATTAAAAGAACCACCTAGGTGCACCTCTTGTGCTTCATGACCTTATCATCTCATCATGGGAAATTCATATATCTCATATATATAGTAGGACTACTTACGATCCAACAGCTTGCTACACTAGGACCTTTTTATGTTCTTCTGGTCAACCTCAAGGAATTACATCTGAACAACCTACGTCCAGTATAATTTCCGTTCAAATAACCTTCGGGACATATTATGTTTGACTAACCTGCGTACCACACCAAGGCTTAGTATTTACACTCAGACAACCCATGAGACATATTACATCCTAATAACCTGAGTACCATGCCAGGGCTCAGTATTTACATTCGGATAACCTGTCTCATTTCCCATGTGAGATAATATGCTTTGTATCATGACTTATTCCATCCAATGATAACCTGCGAGCTTCGCCAGGATGTTACATCCAAGGATAACCTAAAGGAATGATTATGTTTGAGCAACCTACGAACTTCACCGGGATGTTACACTCAGAAAACCTGCATTTCTAGCTATGCTAGAACACATCACTCCCTCTTTCGAGGGATCTCAATCTGGATCACACCAAGTATTTCTTTGAAGTACTCAAACTTCACTCTCACAAGAGGCTTGGTCAACACATCAACTATCTTCTCCTCTATTACCACGTACCAAAGCTTCCTTGCTCCTCTCTGCACCATATCCCTGATATAGTGGAACTTGATCTCGATGTTCTTTGACTTGTCATGGAACACTGGGTTTTTTGACAGCTTCACACAACTCTAGTTGTCACAGAATATGAAATTCACATCCAACTGGAGATCAAATAATTCATACAGTAGATTTCACATACACACTGCCTCATAACTAGCTGAGCAAGTGGCAACATACTATGCCTCGGTTGTACTCAGCGCCACACATGATTTCTTCCTCCTGAACCAGGAGATCATGCCAGATCCTGAACTGAAGTAGTAACCCAAGGTTCTCTTCCTGTCAGTGGTGTTACCTTCCCAGTCTCAATAAACATAACCATGTAGGTTGATCTTCTGATTCGCATCATATTTGTGCCCATAATCCACTGTACCTTTTAGGTACCTCAAAATGTGCTTTAATGCTATCAGGTGAACTTGTCTCGGATCTGTCAAGAACTGGCTCAGGGTATTCACTGCAAATCATATGTCTGGTCTCATATTCTTCAGATACATCAATGAGTCAATCATTTGACAGTACATCATGGCATCGACCTTCTCGGATGAAGCATCAATCAAAAGCTTCAAGTTAGATTCTTTAGGTGTGGCCATAGCCTTACAGTCCAACATTTTGAATCTCTTGAGAATCTCCACTGCATTCCATCTTCACTTTTCCACACCTCCATGCCTAATAAGTAGTGCATCATAACTAGGTCTTTCATCTCAAACTCTGTAGCAAGTCTCCTTCCTATATCTGTAATGAGTTCCTCATCGCATGTTAGAAACAAGTCATCGATAGCCGGAGTATCATTGGTCTTCCACCTTCCACCTTGAAGTAGAGGTTGGAACCTGGTTTACTCTTGGTAAATCTAAATCTCATCAGGAAGCTATCCATCTTGTCATACCATGTCCTCAGTGTTTTTTTCAAGCCATACAATGCCTTCTTCAATTTGCACACATGGGTCTTCCTTTCATGTGTCTCAAATCCCAGTGGTTGTTCCACGTACACTTCCTCTTCGACTACACCTTTCAAGAAGGTTGTATTGACATCCATCTAGTGTACTTTCCATTTCATAACTGCTCCCAAAGAAAGTGTGGTCCTTATGCAAGTGTACCTCGCCACAGGTGCAATGTCTCTTCATAGTCTATGCCTTCTTTCTGTGAGAAGCCTCGTGCTACAAATATTTCCTTTTGTTTCTTGATGCTTCCATTTGCAGCATGCTTGATCTTGTAGATCCACTTTGAAGTGATGACATACTTCTTCTCCAGCTCGAAACAACCTCCCAAACATCATTCTTTGTGATCGACTGATATTCCTCGATCATCACATCCTTCCATTCTTTATTTTTTGTAGCCTCTTCACAGGTGGAAGGTTCTTTATCAATGATGTCACATAGTAGGGACACATAGCTATTGTAGGGATTTTCCCTCTTTCTCTCTCTAAGTATTCCTTCTGGAGAGCCATACCTTTTAACTTCTCGTAAGAGCTCCCATGCCCATGCTGGTTTCCTCTTGTGGGAGACCTTCTCAAGGAATGTCTCTACCGACTCTTGTGGTTTTGTCATGTTGTGATCTTCAGGGTCTTCTGGAATTGCTTCTCCAATTTCCATGTCTCGGACTCTCATCTCTTCAGGTTCCTCGACTTCCTGGATAGGAGTCCTCCTGGATATGAAGTATGTTGAGTCTTCATAAAAGGTTACATCTCTACTGATTTTGATCTTCTTGAATCCTAGGAAGTATATTCGATAGGCCTTTGATGTATCATTGTATCCTACGAATACACCCTTCCTCCCAGAAGGATCGAGCTTGGTCCTTTTCTCCTTTGGGACATGTATGTACACCGAGAAACCAAATATTCTCAGATGGCTGACTTCAGGTTTTACTCCTGATAAATCCTCTTCAGGATATTATTGTCAAGTACTCGAAGAGGAGTATAGTTCTGTACATACACAGTTGTTCTTCCTGCCTCTGCCCAAAGGTGCATCTCAAGATCCTGGTCAAGTAACATTGCTTTTGATGCTCCCATTATGGTTCGATTATTTCATTCTGCAACCCCATTTTGCTTAGGATTATATGGAGTGCTCAACTCCCTCTTAATCCTAGATTCTCTACAGAGTTCCCTGAATTCTTCTGAAGTGAACTCGCTGCCATTATCTGACCATAGAATCTTAATCTTCCTATCGGTCTAGTTCTCGACCAATGATTTATATTCCTTGAACTTACTGAAAAATTCACTTTTCTCTTTCAAGAAATATATCCAAGTCTTACGTGAGAAATCATCTATAAAGGACACATAGTACACATACCTGCTTAATGAGCTATAAGATAGGGGTCCACATACATCCGATTGTACTATCTCCAATATTCCTTTAGCCTTTCTCTCACTAATGGGAAATGTCTTCTTTGCATTCTTTCCTTTTTCTCATCCTTTGCAAATTCCCTCATGCTTTGCATGGATCTCTAGCAATCCTGAAACTACTTTGCTTACCATTGGTTGTGCTCTGTAGTGCACATATGCAAGCTTTCTATGCCACGGTTCATTTGGTTCAGTCGACTCATGAGCCAATGCTTGTTCAGGTTGTCCCTTCAACTTGTACAAGCCTCCATCTTCTTTTTCAGTAACTATTGCATCCTTTATTGTCTTTCCTCTGGGCCACATCAGAACTTGGGCATCGACAAATGCAACCCTAATTCCCTTTGCATCTAGTGCAGATATGGAGAGAAGATTCTTCTTCAATCCTGGAACATATAGCACATCCTTAATCTTTAATGATTCCCAAATTCAAGCTTTTATGAAGCTTCGCCGCTCCCTTTTATGGGGTATTGATAATCATACCCAAGTTTCACCTTGTGAGGTGACTCATATATTGACAAATGATTCTAATCACTATTCTATTGTTGGAATATATTAAACCCACTCACAACTTAGGATAAAATAATTAATCATTATTTGATTAATTATTCACCCACTACCTTAATTAGTTGGCATCCACTTGCACCTTAAAGTCAATATATGCCATCTATATCCTAGGAATGATTTATTTCCAATTCTGGGTTGATCTTAACCACCTTTTGACCATCCAGAATTAGTATATAGGACTTTACACCAGATTATGCTTTCTTCTACTTTTCTATGGATAAGATAAAAGCTAGTCAACTAGGAAACTGGGAGCTTTTGTTTCCAACCCATCCTCCATTAGTTTTTCTCCATTTTCTAGGATTAGCATGTTTTTTCCATCTCCTTGAAAACTCACTCATGATTTTTCCAACTCATGAGGTCCTTGATAGATTTAGGAAGTGATTTAGACACCTATGGGGGTTTGGTATATTTTGTTAAGTCATCATTTTTGAGCTTTATGAGTTGTTTCCATACAATTCAATTTTCCTATGAGGGATGTACTATTTATGTACACTATTATTCATCATTATTCAATGGAAGGATATACACCAATATTCATCTCTTCATCATGTGATTCAGTCTCTTTTCTTCTCTCTATTTTTCCTATGTATGCTTGTGAGAATTCTTAGTAGAAAGATCTATTTCCTGTGCTTATTCTTAGCATCATTTCTCATAGCATTGATCTATTATTTCTACATGGTATTAGAGCTACAAGTTTGATCAAGTTCTACATAGTTGAGGAACGCTTCTAGTCTCCTATCCCTCTCTGAAGAAGAGCTTGTCTAGCTTACAAGAATTTCTCCTCGTTTGTTTTGTAGGTTGCAGAGAGTATCTACTAGAGCATGTCAACAAATTCTATATGGATTCAAAATTTCCTCTACTATATCCTTTCAACTATGCTGATTGGAAGCCAAAGATGAGTGCATACTTGAAGAGGCAATGTACTCTTTGATGTCTCCATTGGTGCATTGAGTGAACCTAAGTCTTATGAAGAGAAGATTGATTGGATAAATAATTGTGATAGAGATTATGGAACCATGTGTTTGGGAATGTCTCCAAATATATATCATCTCATAGATTCTATTGAATTTCCATTTGAGCTTTGGAAAAGTTTGGACAAAGATTTTGGTTTGCAGGAAATTGAAGATGAAGCATGGAGCTAACCTAGCATCTCCTCTTGTTCTCTTTCTCAAGATTTCTTGGCCTATACATTCTCTGATGAATTTGATCACAATGAAGAAGTTTCTCATACAGTTCATGTTGCTGCTTCCCTCTTTCATTTGAATGCTTCCTCCTTCAATGAAGAAGCAAATATTGAAGAGCCATCTTTTTCTGTGTCTCTTGAAGGTGATTTTTCTTATTGTGATACTATTGATGAAAAAGAAGTAACATATGGAGCTGCTTCTTATATTTATTATGATCCTATAACCCATTCATTGTTCTCTAAATCTCCTATCTTAGATTCTGAGATCTATGCGCCAGATTCTTCACACCTTTTGCATACCTCTCTCATTGATGGTGCGCAACCCAGTGACTTCCAGGATGCTTGCTTAGCCACATCAAGACTTATTTGTGTCATACCTATTACATTACTTTATCTCATGTGATTCAGCATATCCTCCTTTGTTCTTGGCATCAATACTCAAAGCCTTCTTGAATATTTTGAACATCTCCTTATTTCCTCCTTTCATACAAAGGATTCATTGCCAGTGTATTCCCATGAGTCTATTGATATGCTTATATGTGATCCTTTGGATTCTGATTTAGAAGCATATTTTCAGGCTGATACACATATAATACCACCATCCATACCATCTACCATACCTCTGAATAATCCAAAGACTATACAAATCCCAATCTCACTAGTTGATTCCTCATTGGTCTCTTATGCAGTGATATTTATCTTACATGATTTGAAGTCTTTCCTAACTTTCAGTGGCGGGTTATCCATGAAATTATTCATATATGGACAGATATTAAACATGTTTGGATCTTTTCTAAACACTTATGGTTCAGATCTTATGCCCATCCATCATTCAGATTTTTACACCTATCAGTTTTCCCCAGTTGCTCATAATTTTCCTAGTCTAGCCCTATATCCTCATGGAGCC
Organism: Pseudotsuga menziesii; assembly: GCA_001517045.1. Classification (NCBI taxonomy): domain Eukaryota; kingdom Viridiplantae; phylum Streptophyta; class Pinopsida; order Pinales; family Pinaceae; genus Pseudotsuga; species Pseudotsuga menziesii. Next base: position 131,790 of record LPNX010297724.1, read on the forward strand.
ATTGAATCCTTTGTACTTGCTGTTCCATGTGTTAATATTTCTGATATATTAGAGTTTTATCAGCCTCATATCATATCTATACAGGTTCTACATCAGATTGGAAAATTGACATGTGATTCACATCACAATTTTGCAGCTATTCAGGGAATTGGGTGTGAAATAAATTGTCTTAATTTTTGTACTCTTTGGAAAGGAGTATGCACAAATCTCTTTTCCATTTCAGATTATGTTTGAATATCAGATTTTGAAATCAGAAAGAAGCATTCAGATAATTCTCCTACTTCATCAGTTGATGAGATACAAGGAGTCTCTCGTCTTCCTTCTTGCAGGTTCTACACTCCAGTGCATGATCATGGAGTTCATGATTTGTTCAGCAAGTCCTTCATCCAGAAATAGTTTAGTCAGCTCATTAAAGTGAATATGAAGATATGTTGAACACATATTTCAAATTTTTTTCCTTGTCCTATCTTGAGGGGGGATTTTCCCCATGTGGTTTTGCCTCTTTCCTCACTTTTCTGGACATAATAATTGTTAAAGGGTGACCATAGCCTTGTTGCTGGGCCCTATATACATCCATATGCATCCATATTTTTTTTGTCATACCATCATAAAGTTAGAATTATAGGGGGGTGTTGGAATATAGTAAACCCACTCACAACTTAGGATAAAATAATTAATCATTATTTGATTAATTATTCACCCACTAGCTTAATTAGTTGGCATCCACTTGCACCTTAAAGTCAACACATGCCATATATATCCTAGGAATGATTTATTTCCAATTCTGGGTTGATATTGACCACCTTTTGACCATCCAGAATTAGTATACAGGACTTTACAGAAGATTCTGCTTTATTCTGCTTTTTCTACTTTTCATGCTTTTCTATGGATAAGATAAAAGCTAGTTAACTAGGAAACTGGGAGCTTTTGTTTCCAACCCATCCTCCATTTTCTAGGATTAGCATGTTTTTTCCATCTCCTTTACAACTCACTCGTGATTTTTCCAACTTGTGAGGTCCTTGATAGATTTGGGAAGTGCTTTTGCCACCTATGGGGGTTTGCTATATTTTGGTAAGTCATCCTTTTTGAGCTTTATGAGTTGTTTCCATACAATTATATTTTCCTATGAGGGATGTAATATTTATGTACAATATTATTCATCATTATTCAATGGAAGGATACACACCAATATTCATCTCTTCATTCATGTGATTCAGTCTCTTTTCTTCACTCTATTTTTCCTGTGTATGCTTGTGAGAATTCTTAGTAGCAAGATCTATTTCCTGTGATTCTTCTTAGAATCATTGATCATAGCATTGATCTATTATTTCTACATCTGTAAGTGCTACAGTTAGCACATACTCTTCATTTGAATCATTCCTCTCTCATTTGAATATTTTGTTTGTTGGTTCATCATCTTTGGCAATATGAACATGGTGTCTCCTTTTCTATATGGTACAATCTCTTTCCAAGTGTCCCTTTTCATCAAAAGTATAACATCAAACATTTAAAATATTTGTTTTTGTTTGCTTCGGTTTTGTGTCCTTCTTGTTGTTGTGATGAAAGTTCTCCTTCTTCTTGAAGTTCTTACTAGTGTAAACTGNAAAATTATAACATCAAACATTTAAAATATTTGTTTTTGTTTGCTTCGGTTTTGTGTCCTTCTTGTTGTTGTGATGAAAGTTCTCCTTCTTCTTGAAGTTCTTACTAGTGTAAACTGCGAGAGATTGATCATCAGTTGCTCCCATCTTTTCTTCTCTAGTCACAAGTATAGCTTTTTCTTATGCACATTCTTCTAGAAGTTTGTTGAAAGAGATCAACTTCTTTCTTGCACAAATCCTTTGAATGAATGAGTCCCATGATCTAGGGAGACCATTCAGGGTAGTCATTACAATTTCTCCTTCTTCGACATTTTCTTCAACTGCTTCAAGTTGTTCTTTGATTTGAGCAACCCTTGTGAAGTAAGATTGTATAGACTCGAATTTTTGTATCTTCACATTCTTTAGCTAGTTCCTCAAAGTCATCTTCTGATTGATATTCTTTCCTTCGAACATCTTTGTCAAAGAATCATATACTTCCTTCGGTGTCTTGAATGTAGACACATGGGGGATGAGGTGATTCTTAATAGAATCTGCAATGATTCTCTTAGCCTTAGCCATGCTTCTCTTATGAGTAGCCTTAGCCTCATCTGCCTCTGGGTCTGGAACATCTCCAGAAATAAACTAATCCAAGTCATTTTCTTCAAGGATCAGGGAGATCATGTACTTCCATGCCTAGAAGTTATCAGCCCCTCCAATCTTGTCCTCAAGCCGAGTAAGGTGAATCATATTTTCAAAATGAGAACCTCAAATGGAAATAGTAAATATTTGGATATTATCCATTTGAGGTGTTCAACCAGGTTCCAGAGCAGGCTAACCTAGGGTTTGTCATAGAAACCCTAATTTTCCAAAATTGGATCTTGGGAATTTAGTTTGGTTAGAAAGATGCGCCTCCTTGAGGCGAGTTGCTCAGCTAGGCCACTTTCTGAAAACTAAAGTGGAAAGACTCCGATACTTGATTCCCTAGTTCCTCCAAGCAGCAGTTGTAGCTAAAAATTGAAACTTCTTCGATTCAGAAACTGCTACCACCAAAATATGCACCCTAGTGAGGTGAGTTAGCCTAACCCTATTTGCTTGATTTCTGTCAAGAGAACACCTTCAATTAGGAATCCCTAGTTCCCGTAGCTGCATGGTTCCTTCTTTAAGAGAGGCTCTGATACCATGTTAGCTTTTCTTAAGATATGATTAGATTATCTAGGATCTTTATCTTAAATAATAACAAGTACAACAAGATGCATAAGATATAAAAGATACACAAGACACAAAAATTTTCACCGGGGAAACCATGAAGGATAAAAACTCACAAAATTCTTCAGAATAGTAAGATGATAAAAAACAGTAATAAGAAGTATTCAACAACTATCTATCTCTCCCCCTCTGACTGTTTCTCTCTCTATCATGCGCGCTTGATAGAGTGTGTTAGGTGTGTATAAATGAGGGAGAGTGCCTCCCTATTTATACCCTTTTAAGTCAATTACCAAATACAACATTTGAGCTTACATGTCATATCACATGGGACCCATTTCTCCTAGAGAGACTACAAGTACATATTACATGATGTTAAACTGGGGACTATTGCCTCGAATTACAACAGAGGTTGTACCTCAAGGTCTAGACACAATTTAGACATCCCGTAAAGGGATAACACACATCCCCAATGGGGTTACAACAACATACAATGATAATATACATCAGAATATCTTCTGAAGTTACAAATACATCAATAATTATGTTGAGGTGTGTACGCAGTATTCTTCTACCTTTCTATACCACACTTATCATATCAATCTTAAATTCATTCTCACATAACTCTCCACCATTATCTATCCTCAACACCTTCATTTTTTTGGATTGATTATCTACAATAGCCTTAAATTCTTTAAACTTAGCAATCACTTCAAATTTATTTTGAAGGAAATATGTCCTTGTGTTCCTTGAGAAACCATCTATAAATGAAACATAATACACATATTTTCCTAATGCTGGAATAGGAACAGGTCCAAGCACATCACTATGCATTAATTATATAATTCCCTTTGCTCTTGTAGCACCAGATGAAAATCTTGTTTGATTTTGTTTTCCAGATATGCAATGTTCACAAAAATCAAAATCTAGGGGGTAATCAACCATACCTTTACCTTGTAATGCTTGAAGTCCCTTTTCTCCAATATGCCCCAATATTTGATGCCATAGAATTGTCTTTCCTCCTGATGCAATTAGGGTTCTGTCATCTTTACCTCCTTCCTTAGGCACAACTGAACTATTACATTCATCAATGATGGTGCTTCCCAATAGTTTGTATAGATTTCCTTATCAAACTCCCATCATCAATACCAATGAACCTCGAACCATTTTGCAACCATAATCTCCATACACGGTCTTTACTCCTGCAACATCCATCTTTCTGATAAATATCAAGTTTCTTGCTAGATTTGGAATGTGTAGCACTCTAGGTAGAGTTCTAATCCTTCCATCCTTCATTTTTATCTTGACTGTACCACATCCAGTGACACTGGCTAGTGAATCACCTCCCAAGTACACATATCCTCCATTGTACTTTACATATTCACATTACCAGTCCCTATGAGGGCTCATATGACATGACGCACTTGGTTCAATCAACCATATATCACGTTCTTAGTGATTACCCGTGGAAGCTAGTTACACATCCCCTCCTTCTGAGGAGGAGGTGTTCACCTCTGTGGAAAGGGTATCCTCAAATCACTTTACTTTCTCGACATTCTTATATTTGTAATCCTTTTTATAATGCCCAAATTTAATTCATTTCCAACACTTCCTTATTCCTTTTCCTGGGGATTTATATATACCCTTATATTCAGATCATCTCCCCCCAAGATCCCTTTTTTTTGTTTCTATCCTGGGGAGAACTCTCACAAACAAGGATCCATGTTATGATTATACATGGTTTTCTACCTCATCTCTTCTGATAGTAAGGATGATAATATTTCATCAAATTTTATGGTTGCTTGGCTAGCACTACCTATTGCAACAATTAGGTTGTCCCGGGAATCTGCAAAGAACACAATAATGTAATACATTTATCTTCTTCAGTCATTTTAATGCCAATAGAGGTTATTAGACTTACCAGAGTATTGTAGAAATTAATATGCTCTGTTACAGTTTCATTTTCATCCATTCTGAGGTGAAACAATTTCTTTTACACAAACAACTTGTTCACAAGGTATTTTGATTGATACAAACTCCCTAGTTTCCCCCAAATATTTACCACACCAACTTCACCAGATACTTTCAACACCACAGAGACTAATAAGAACAATCGTATTGTACTCCTCTCCCTTCTTTCTAATTTATCCCAATAATTTTTTGATGTTCCATTGGTTTTCGTACCCAGATCCACAACAATCCATTGTTCCTGATCTACAAGAATATCCTCCATTTTGTGCTTTCATAGCTAAAAAATATGGCCATTAAATTTCTCGATCTCAATTCTCGAACTGCTCACCATTCTCTTTCAATGCACAAATCAACACTGCAAAGCTCCCACTAAACCTGGGTTTATCACACACCCAATATCTATCAACTGCATCGAACCTTCAACAACAAAGGCATCCCTATGATTCTAATAACCAAGCTCTGATACCACATGTAAGTTTCTAAACATGTGCATAGAAGCAAAGTATAACAATTCTTTTATGAAAAAAAGATATTACATCACACATAAACATAGATATTTACCTTGGAAACCCTTAACCGAGAAAACAAACAAACCTTGGAGCCACACCTCCTATTTTCTCATCATCATTATGAATAAATCACAATAAAATATAGGTATTTTGTAGCCTCCAATACCCTAATCTGTTAACCTAGATTAGAAAATAGACCCCAATCCCTTAACCAAGACTAAATTACATATTCTTAGAAAATTCCCCAAAATAGCCAAAAAATTGGCTCACATTGGAAATGGCTTGATGACCATTTCCGTGAAGGTGTCGAGATGGACCGTTAGATGCAGCACTGACAAGAACACCTCCCCTCCACACACACATGCGAAGAATATAACATATACCCAACATTGTTGTCATATTTGATCTAAGAGGAAGGCCTTTAATAATATTTTTCCTAAAGAATATGTTCATGAATAAAAAATATGTAAGGGAGAAGGAAGAAGTGTACTTAGCTGAAGAGGGGAATCAAGTTGACCAAATAGGCATTGTCTCACATCCTATGCCTCATCTTGATGATGATAACTTTGTGCTAGACATCCTAGATATTTGTATGGATAGTCCTTGCAATGACTTGAAAGGGTTTTATACAAATTCTGATTTTGATGAGTTAGATATTGAATTGGTGGAATTTCATTATCAAATTGATACATATATGTTATAGATATTATTTAATAAGGTGTTAAACAAATTCAAATGAGTATTTTTATGATTTCCCTTTCTGATTTGAGCTCCTTGATTATATGTTATGTGACTTGGATGGATAATTGACGTAAGATAAATTGCCTGGATTGTTCACATTAGATAAAGAGTTAAAGTATCAATATTTTTTCCCTCATGACTCTAATAAGATAAACATAATTTAAAATTGTCAATTCTAATCTACACACATAAGACACCTAAGATACAAACCTAATCCATGACATATAAAAATATAACATAAGCCACCTAAGATACAAACCTAATCCATGACATATAAAAATATAACATAAGCCACCTAAGATACAAACCTAATCCACGACAAATAAAAATATAACATAAGCCACCTAAGCCACACACCTAACCACCTTACCTAATGTACTTATCCATGTGTACCTAAGGGAAATTTTACATGGAAATAATGTTGTCTTATAAATTCATAATGGAAATTTTATGCTTATGTGCACACCTAAGAGATGAATTATAATTGATTTTAATTGATTTTTTATAGCTATCTTTATTTAAACTAGAATAGATTAATCTTAACCCTAGATCTACCTAGCATTGCAATTCTAGCATTCTAAAGCAATTATTTCAAATATCCATCTTAAGTCTAGATCGACAAAGAGTTGAAACGGATCAAATCCCTTGAGGTGAAAACCATTCCTCAAATTTTGCATTCTAGAAAAGGTTTTCACCTCAAGGGATTTGATCCATTTCAACTCTTTGTAGATCTAGACTTAAGATGGATATTTGAAATACTTGCTTTAGAATGCTAGAAATGGTTACCCATCAATATACTCTTTATGTGTGGCCATTCTTTTGTCATACTATGTTTTCCTACCCCGCTTTGAGTGAAGTTTATCCCTTTAACCTCCTTTGAGAGAGAGCTTGGGCATGCTCCCGAATTCCATCTATTTGAGTGTGAATCTAAACATGATCCTTAATTCAATCCCTTTGATTTATCTTTGAGTGGGATCCTAGTAATTCTCCTTATTTCCGTTTTTCACTCCCGCATATAATCCCCAAGCTCCCTCTCCCTTTAAACTAGACATGCTTTCATACACATGCTTTGAGAGCTCTTTTGAACTATATACAATTTCTAGGATTTTCCATGGGAAACTTCATGGACCAAATCTTCTCCCAAGTCCTTTTAAACTCCCTTGAAGACGTAGGATATAAATCCTCCCTAAGTCCCTAAGAACCTTTTTTAAACTAGACATGATTTATAAACAAGTGCACTTTGAGTCCCTTAAATTCAGATAATTTTTTTATGTTGTATGTACATTTTCATTACAATGATTTTAGTAGTAGGACATTATATTTAGCGTTATTAACCATACCCTTTGAAACATTACCATTTGAACTAGTGCTCCCCAAGTCCCTTTACCAAAAACATTTGAACTATACAGGATTGCATATATTTTAACTAGACGTTCTTTCATTAGTAAGAACTTGGACATGCTCCACAAGTCCCTTTGGACTAGACACCTTTTTTGGCAAATACTTATCAAACCCCTTTGAACTAGACATGTGTTTTGGCATGTACTTCCCAAACTCCTTTGAATTGGACATGTGTTTTGGCATGTACTTCCAAACTCCTTTGAATTGGACATTAGTCCCAAAGTACATAATTTCTCCCCAAGCTCATTGGAACCAAACATCCTTTATATTGCATGATCCCTAATTTATTTGGATATAAACATATTTTTGGCTTTGCAATTCCCTTTTAACTAGATGGAATTTTTTATGTCATAAATATTTTTGAAAGAGATGTACTCTACAAGTCCGAAGATTCTCCCAAGTCTTTTTCAATTGAAAATTCGTTTTGACATCCCTAATTGTTCCCCAAGTATTTTTCAATTCGACTAATTTTGAACATCATAAGCCCCTTTGCATTAAACATGCTCCTCTAGTATCCAAGGTCATGTAAGCATCCTCCCTCACTTTGATACTAGCACCTTTCAATTGACCATGGTCCCCAAATCCCCTGGTTGATGTGAATTTTCCTTGCGGTTGTTATTATTATTTCCCTTTGAACTATCCTCATTCTTCTCAAGTGATTAAGTTGATGTGATAAGATCCTTTCTTAGTCATGTAAGTCCCCAAGTTGATGTAATAAAATCCTTCCTAACTTTGGTAATTCTTAGGGTTGATGTGAGGAAAGTTTCCCTCACTTTGGGAGTTATATGGGTTGATGCAATATAGTCCTCCCTCACTACAATACTAGAATCCCCATGTCCCTAGGTTGTGGTTATTTTATATGCTCCTAACTTTAGTAATATATTAGCTTCATATTTGGGATCCTTCCCATTAACACCATTAGCATTGGACCCTCAATTTGTCATCTATGTGAGGTTGCAAATAAGTTCCCTCAATTTGTGTTATACTAAGAATGTTGGTGTAGTCCTATGCAACAACACCACTTGAGTTAGACATCCTTTCCATATCGCCACATGTACTTTTGTCTCCCTAATATATGTAGGTATGGACCATATGAAGATGTACTTTATATAAGTGATATTTAAATGAGTACGTGTAACTTCATCATTCCATATATTCAAGGCTGCAAATAAACCCCATGATATCTCAATTTTATTCTTGAAGGAAATGTGCCTAATATGTGCATTAGATGTCCTTGAGTCAAAACAAGTACAAATTTTTTGGATGGCCTTCAGTCAACAATACAAAATGTTTATATGGACTTGAGTCATTATATAAATAATAATTATGACTCAGGGATAGAGGATGGAGGCATAATCCTATTTCTAATCCAATTTGAATTACTATATTTAGATAAAAAATAAAGATGAAAATATAAAAAATCCAATGTTTTAAATAGAAAATTGGTTAAATATTAAATAAGCGATGTTGGTTCGATGTAAAAACCATAGTTACAATGTTTATTCAATTGATAATAAACATTGATTTAATGTCAATAGGCTCCAATTAGTTAATTGAACCAACTTCGTTTATTCGACGCTTGATCTTTTTTTATATATAAAAACTAATTAAATCTTAGATACATTAGAATTTATATAGGCTAGAAGATTTAGAGTTTATATATGATAGGGGTTATAAGTGGTTATAAGGTAATTTAGGTTTGTCGTTACAAGGGATATCGATTAGGCATGCCAAGTTATACAGCTTAAGGAAAACCTGTGATGAGTTATATAGGTCAAGGATTTTATGGGTTATGTATAGGGGTTATAATGGTTTGGTGTTACTAGTGTTAAATTTTTAGAGTAAAAATAGTTATAAGGTTTTTATTTTATTGATGTTAAGGTTTAGGATTTATAGGATTTAAATATTGGGGGTTAAGTGTTGGCTTTATATATGAAGCATTAACAATTAAAGTGGCTATGGGATTTAAATATAATACATTATAATGGTTAGATTTTATCATTAATAGGGTTTAAGTGTTCAAAATTATAGGTAATCCTAACTCCTTAACCCGTAACCCTTATTCCATTAAACCCTAACCAATTAATCCATAATTGCTTAACCCCCTAACCTCTAAACCCTTTATCCATTAACCCCTAACCTTTCCATAACCCCTAAACCCATTAAACTCTTTACCTTGATCCCCTAATCCATAAAACCCCTAACTCTTAATCCGTTAACCCCTTTAACCCCATAATCCCTTAACCCCCTTAAACTCTAAGACCTTAACCCCCTTAACCCTTAAGACCTTAACCCCACAAGCCCTTAAGCCCCTATTGTGGGAAAAATGGTTCAATGGTGATCTGATTCTCCTTTCCTTATCGATTGCAACCAAGTAAATAGTACATGAGTGGGTT
>LPNX010297724.1:141766-158375 GCA_001517045.1 Pseudotsuga menziesii
GAAACCAATGCTCCCTTTGGGAGGGTCCTTTGAATTCTCTTTTATTGCTCGCTAACTAACTTGGAATGGAGAAGGAAAACACTTGCTTCTTAAGGAAGAAGTCATGGGTGCTTGAGATACCAATGAATGGTAAGAATGTGGATGGAAGAGATGTATTCCAAGTAGATTATTTCCTATAGGAATACATGCAACCTTTGAATCCTCTTCTTTTTAGGTCATATGATTATTCAAGTTAATTGATTTTAATTGTGGAAACATAGGTAATTTTCACAATTTCTTGCAATACCAACGATAATCTGAGTCATTAATTTTTAGTCATAAGTAACTAAATTACTTATAACAATGGTACCTATGAATGGAAATTACTTTTTCCCATTAAATTAAATACAATAATTAAGTATGTTATTTCTGGTAATAGAAGTCATAAGTAATTTCCAATCATACGTAAATTACTTATAACATTGGTACTTTTGTTGTTTGTCCATATATTTCAGTTTTTGTTACTTATTAATAACAATATGTTATTTATGTTTTGAGATTCATGCATAAATTTTAATGCCACATTTTGATCATCATACTTTAATATGAGTGTCCATTACAATTAATGACATTATGTTGTTTACAAAAAGCTATATGATATTTCAAATTAATTAATTTTAACTATGGAAATGCAAGTAATTTTTCTGATGACTTGTAATGCCAATAGTAACCCGAGTCATAAGCAATCTCCAGTAATAAGTAAATTACTTATGACAACGATACATTTTTGTTGCATGTGTTTACTTATAAGTAAATTACTTATAACAATGTACTTGTGTTATAAATTAGATTTTAATGTATGTTACAGTAATGGTAGTATGTTCTTTACATTTTGATAATCATGCATTAATTTTAGTGTCCATTACATTATGTTGCTTACAAAAATTCATTTGACCATTCAAGTTAATTAATGCTAATTGTGAAATTGCAAGTAATGTCTACAATTAGATTTTTTTATTAAAAACAAATTATTTATAGTTTGATATATAATTACTTTAAAACTAATATAACATATGTTATATGAGATTAGTTTACTTATAAGTAAACACACGCAACAAAATTTATTGTTGGTATAAGTAAAGTACACATGAAAACGATATTGTTTGTTGTAAATTAAATTTAAATGTCATTTACATTAATGACAATATGATGTTTACATTTTGATCTTGGTGCATTGGTTTTATTGTCCATTACATTAATGACATTATGTTACTTACAAAAAGTCATACTATAATTCAAGTGACTAGTTAATTTTAATTATGGAAAAGTGTGTAATTTCCAAAATTACCTGCGATGTTGGTTATCTAAGTCATAGGTAATTTCCATCCACAAGTATGTAAATTACTTATAAAAATGATTCATATGATTAGAAATTGTGTATGCTTGTGTTATATTAATTACATTAATTACGTATGTTGTTTTGAGTAATCCAAATCATAAGTAATTTCTATCTTAACTTCATATCTAGCATATCTATCTTAACTTCATATCTAGTAATTTCTATCCATGACTAAAATCAATCTAGAATATATATCTTAACTTCATATCTAGAATGCATTGAGAAGGATCAAATCCCTCAAGGTGTAAACCCTTCGTCCACTTTTACATACTTGAAAAAGTTTGTAGATATTTGATCCATTTCAACACATCTCAAAACATAATAAATCCAAAATTAAAATAATTTTAGACTGATTTAACAATTATATATATATCCTCTTTGAAACTTTAGCCACTCGTGTTATCTTGTATGGGTGTGAGGTTTGGGGTTGCAACATCTCTAGAGAATCATGGAGAAAGATTGAGCAAATCCAGAAGCGTTTTATAACATATAAACACAAAATATATTTGGTTGGATTATCAATTGAAAAGACCCATAATAACATTGTAAAACCATTATATGTGTGTGTGTGTGTTTATTTGATTTTAAATATTAATATAATTGTTACTTTCATTTTCAAAATGATCAATACATCTTAATTGTATTCTTTATAGATAATCTTCTTTTTCAATAAATTAGGTTTACAAATAAAATAAAATAAAAAATACAATTGTTTATAAATAAAATTAACAACTTTAATTCTTCATCCACTTATCACTTAATCACAATGTTATAATGCTTCTCGAATTTTAATAACTCAATAAATTTTTTATAGAATAGATCTTTGGTTCAATATATTATTAGAAATAATAATAAGCACAACTTGGTGTGTGTGCATCTGCTCACACATATCTTTCTCATAAAGAATACATAAATCTCCAATTTAGTAACATTTGTGTTTATTAAAAATATTGCGTGTATAAAAAATCATATATAGATTTATAATAATAATTACAAGCACCATCTTATAATTGTATTATAGATTTCAAACAATATTATAATTAAGTCAATATTATTTAGGAGGTGATAGAATTTCTTAATTCACCGTACATTATGTTTTTTGGGATAATAGACTAGAACATTTAGGCTTACCAAGCCTAACTATACAGGGAATCGATATACCCCCAAAAACTGGCGTGGCATATTTGGAGGAACCACCCAATCTTTAGCTCTCTTCCATAACATAAATATACCAACTACTCCCCCAAATCCAAGCCCCATTCCCATCCCCAATGCTATCAATGACATATTTTCATTTACACGACTTAGCCATCCTACTCTTACATCACTACTTTTAGTAGCACTATCACCTTTTCTCACCGGCCTTTCATTTTCATTACAAGTATCTAAGGGACAACCCCATAAACACTTATTCTTTTGAAATGAAGTTGCATTGAAAGTGGAAAATTGTGTCCCGGTTGGGATTCTGCCACAAAGATTGTTTGATGAAATGTCCAGAACAGCCAACTCATATAATTTTGAGAGGTCTTCAGGTATTAGTCCACTCAAATTATTTTTTGCCAAATCCAACTGCTCCAAAGTAGATATCTCACTAAGAGATGAAGGTATTTTCCCTTCTAGATGATTTTGAGATAAATTCAACAATCTCAAGTGGCTCATACTTCCTATGCTTGCAGGGATTTCTCCTGTAAGATTGTTGCAAGACAAATCAAATATATTGTTTCCGGGAGACATATATTGAAGAGTATACTCATATCGTTTCATAACAATTTCCATTTCCTGACTTACTGTAGCACCATTTGACACATTTGCAAATCCATAGAGTCTCTCAAGATGAGCCGGTATTCTCCCACTGAATTTGTTGTTGGATAAATCCAACACATGCAATTTGGTGAGATTTGTGATCTTTTCAGGAATACAACCATTTAGATTATTATAACTAAGGCTTAAAACACCCAAGTCATGAAAAAATGTGAAGTATTGAGGAATCTCACCTATCAATCCATTCTTGCTTAGATCCAAGAAGTTAAGTTGGGTACAATTGGCCAAAGATGCGGGCAATGTGCCGGAAAAGTTATTAGAGTGAGCTGAGAAAATTTTCATATCAGTGCAATTGCCAAAAACATTAGGAATCACTCCCGTCAAGTTGTTTGCTGATATATCTAAAAATTGAAGTGAAACCAAACCATTAAAACTATCAGGAATACTCCCCAAAATACTATTATTATATATGTTTAGTGTAGTAAGAGCCTTTAATTGACCTATGTTATATGGGATACGACCAGTTAATTTGTTTGAATCCAAATTTAAAAATAATAATGATTGAAGCTTTCCTATATTTCTTGGAATTATACCTGTCAAATTATTGTTTGAAAGAAAAAAGTATTTAAGATTTCTTAAATTAGTAATAGTTTCAGGAATACTACCTTTAAGTTTATTATTAGAAAGATCTAAATATAATAATGATTGAAGCTTTCCTATATTTCTTGGAATTATGCCTGTCAAATTATTGTTTGAAAGATAAAAGTATTTAAGATTTCTTAAATTAGTAATAGTTTCAGGAATGCTACCTTTAAGTTTATTATTAGAAAGATCTAAAAAAGTTAATTGACTCAAATTGACAAGGACTTTAATAGTTTCAGGAATGCTACCTTTAAGTTTATTATTAGAAAGATCTAAAGAAGTTAATTGACTCAAATTGACAAGGACTTTAAATATGCTTCGAGTGAGTCCGTTTTGACCAAGGGTTAGGCTACTCAACTTGGTCAAATTAGAAATGGCTTCATCCTTCACTCCAATTCTATATAGCACCAACTCGGTCAATTTGGTCAAATTTGCAATTTCTTTGGATATGCTCCCTTCTTCGAGGTCAAAACTAGTGAGCCATAGAGAGGAAAGGGGAAGCCGGAATATTTCAGAAGGAATAGAACTGGAAATATTAGGACCACTTATCGCAAGATCTGTAAGATGTGTCAGATTACCCAGGTGACGTGGTATGCTCCCTTGGAAGTTAAGACCATCGATCCACAGAGTCAAGAGGGGAAGTCTGAATATTTCTGAAGGAATAGAACTTGACATATTCTCGTTCCCAATCGCCAGAAATGTAAGGTGTGTCAGATTACCCAACTGACGTGGTATACTGCCTGAGAATTTGTTGTCCATTAGATCCAGGTGCTCTAGTTTCTGCAGCAGGCCCAATTCAACTGGAATAGAACCTCCGAGAAGATTAAAGCGGAGGTGAAGTGCTTCCAGCGCTTTAAGGTTGCCAAACTCGGGTGGAATTCTTCCAGTGAAACTATTACCAGAAAGATCCAGGGTGCGCAGCTTCTGTAGCAGGCCCAATTCGACTGGCATTGGCCCATCGAGGAGCCTATTCCAGCTGAGGTCAAGTACTTGCAACGCTTTCAGATGGCCAAACTCAGGTGGAATTCTTCCAGTGAAACTATTAGCAGAAAGATCCAGGGTGCGCAGCTTCTGTAGCAGGCCCAATTCGACTGGCATTGGCCCATCGAGGAGCCTATTCGAGCTGAGGTCAAGTACTTGCAACGCTTTCAGATGGCCAAACTCAGGTGGAATTCTTCCAGCTAAAGAATTACCCGAAAGATTTAAAGAACGCAATAAAGACAGATTGCCGAGAGACTGGGAAAGAGTACCTTTCAATCTTTCATAACGTTGTGATGCATGAAGGTCAATGGCGACCACTCTTCTGGTGCGAGGTGTGCAGAGAATACCATACCATGACGAGCATATACTCTCGGACTTCTCGGCCGTCCAGTTGCGGAGCTTTCCCAGCGGATCGGATGTGATGCCGTTCCGGAAGGACAAGAGAGCATGGAGGTCCCTTGTCTCGTGGGCGTCCATTGATGTAGATAACATGACACCACTTTCCTCCACCATGCGTTCAGAATGAGAATGAGAATGAGAATGAGAATGACGGTGAAGCGAAGGCATATGATGATGATGAGAATGGGAAAAGGGTTTCCACAATGAGTGATTGAGGAGCGTTGGCGTTGGCGTTGGTGCAGGCAGAGAGGCAGCCTGCATGCACCATAAAAGCAACAATATCAGAACAACATCCATTTCTCCCTCCCTCTGGGACTGCAAACTCTTTATTAAAAGCAAAGCCTGTGAGTTGTGTGTTCAGGGCTATTTACCTATACATATATATATAGCGCTACTTCTCCTCGGGGTACAAGTAGATGCCGGGCAGAAGATGAGTCGGTGGGGCAGCTGAGAGAAAATTATGGGGAAATCGATGAACAACTTTATTGAAACTTAATTGTGTGGTATTAATTCACCGGACTTGAGAGGCTTGAAAAATACTCTTCTACCTTTTGAATATGGCGGGCCTTTAACAATTTGGAAAGCCAAACGACATACAGTATGGAAAACGAAGGATGGATGTTTTTTTCATTCTTTTTTAAAGATAAATTACCCTTTGCTTAAGTTAAGGGGTTATGGGTAAGCTAAAGGAATAGATACTCGGGTCAACATGTCTTTACTTTATTGTGTATTGTGTTTTTAGTAATAGATCATCTCAGTTGGGCATGGAGGGATTATACTTTTCTAATTTATATTATGTTATGTTTAATTTAATTTAAATGAAATAAAAATTTATTCTTATTTAAGTTATTTTTGGTTTTATTATTCTTTGCAATAGTTTAAATGTTAGAGATTTTGGATTTTTCTGAGGTTTTGTTTGATTGTTTGTTTTTAACATAATATAAGTTTTTAAAAGGCATATGATAGTTGTTAAATTTGAACAATTTAGATGCTCTTGAAAGTATTTGAAGATGTTAAATTCATTTATACATTCAAAAATATAATTTAAACTTTTAAAAGTCATTGAAAAATCCAAACTATGTAATAAATAGATAACTCCATATTGCTCATGGAGAAATGCTATTGTAAACCCTTATATAATGGAGAATCCTCCACTCCAAGGGTTTATGTTTCCAAGTTCTTCATCTCAAAGATATGAAAGGCTACGCAGTTGCTGACTGGATCAGATATAAACACTTCTGCTCTCACAATGCCTCTATTATGTGGAGAGGGTTCATGCAAGCTCTCCCTTGGTTGGGCATTCATTTGGCTTGGCAGGTGGGAAGTGGTGATAATATCCTGCTGGGGATTGACCCGATCATGGGTTCTCACTCTTTCTTTAATCTTCCTGAGGATCTGAGATCTTACCTGGAGGATTTAAATATTTGCACTTTCTCTTAGGCTCATAATTCTCTTTTAAGTAATCAGAGTTACTGGTTCACCACCGAGATCTTGGAGGCTCTTATAAAACTATCTGGAATGCATATATTGAGGGTCTATCTGGAGCAGGTATTTGCCTCACCAATCGTCCTGATGAACTTGTATGGGTTTACAATAAAAAATCGGGCTCGATTTTCGCCAGGAATGTATACGATTGCATTGTTCGTTCCTCCTTGCTCCCGGTCTCAAATCCTGTTGACTCCCATCTATGGAATAAGGCCCTTCCAAATAAAATTTCATGTTTTATCTGGTTAGCTCTTCGGAACAGAATCCTCACTTGGGAGAATCTACAGAAAAGAGGTATTTTGGGCCCAGGTATTTGTGTCCTTTGCTGCTCGAACGAGGAGATAGTCGAGCACTTATTCTCCATCTACACGGTCTGGAAAACTGTGGCTGAACATGTTAGTGATCATTTCAACCTCCCTGCTTGCGCTCAGGGTGCTCCTCTCGGTGACATGTTAAATGGTTGGTTTGGAACTGTAAAAAAAAATTCGCACCTCTTTTTGCTTCCTTTCTATATGATGTGGATATTTTGGAAAGTGCGTAACCTGGCTATTTTTTAGGGGAAAAAAGAAACATTTTCAGCATCATTCAACAAATCATCAATACTGTTCGAGCTCTCCCTCCTTGGACTGTCACTAAAAAATTTCGAAGCAGAAATTTGGGGAAGCCCCCATGCATGGTTTATCCCTGTGGTTTTATAGATGGTGCATCAAATTGTATGACTGTTGGTGTAGGTTACTGCATTTTTCTCAATGACTCCCACTACTTGGAGTTCTCGCTGGGGGTCGGATATGGCACAAACACCAAAGCGGAATTGCTCAGCTTATGGGCCCTTCTGCACTCTTCCCATATGATGGGGATCCCCATTTCCCATGTATACGGTGATTCACAAGTAATCATCAATTGGGCGATGGGATTGACTGCTCTCTCCCCACCTGAACTTGTTCATTGGTGTAGGGAGACAAAAAAGCTAATCTCTAGCTTTCAGGACTTGTCTTTTACTCACATTTACCGAGAGCACAATTGGACGGATGACCGTCTCTCAAAAAAGGCACTCTCCTTTCCTCAAGGTAAAGGCAATTTTATGGAATATATAGAGAACTCTTTGGTTTCTCAGAGCACTTTTCAGCTCTTCTGAGCATGGTTAAGGGATTTTTATCTCCCTCATATATGTATTGATTGATAGAGTGTTCTATTTTAGAATGTTGTTCAGAGCCTTTTGGCACTCGGTAAATGTGGATGAGTAGATAGTTCTCACTTTATGATGAGACAGTTTTCTGATGGGATCATTTTTATTGTTGTTATGCCTTTCCCCCTGGCAGAACTCTGGTGGGCTGTTATGTTATGTTACCCGATGACGGGATGAATGTACTGATGACCTTTGATTCTATGAGAATAACAAGGACAGGCTTTTTTCTTTCTGAAAAAAAAACCCTTATATAATACTAAATATTTTTTATTTAGAATATAATATTTAATAACATTCAACTAAAATATATATTTTTAAATATAATTATATTATTAATTTTAATTTTTGAATTTAGAATTTCTAATAACATATATGTTGCATTATTTTCCATCTTATTTAAACTTTTAATTACAAGATCAAGATTTCTACACAAAAAAGAAATATGCACATTCTATTTTAAAAAAAAAACAAATTAAATATAACATTAATATTTTATTTTTAAATTTGATATAGGAGATATTTAAATATTAAAATATTTAGTCAAATAAAAGTTTTTCTTAGGAATTTTACAATTTTTATTTTACAAAATTTAAATTAAGATAAAATGGTATTTAACTATATATATAATATATAAACTTATTGTTATAACCTCATTTCTAATAGTATAGAACTACAATGATTTTGAAGATATCATTAATAAAATGAAACTTTCTTTTGGTATTGGAAAATATAAATATATATTTACATATAATAGAAGGTTATAACAATAAGTTTATATATTATATATAGTTAAATACTATTTTATCTTTATTTAGATTTTGTAAAATAAAAATTGTAAAATTCTTAAGTATAGAACAACAAAGGTTCTGAGGATATCATTAATAAAATGAAACTTTCTTTTGGTTTTGGAAAATATGAATATATTTACATATAACAGAGAGAAGTTTTTAAATTAAAAGTAAAAGATATATATATATATATATATAAACTTATTGTTATAAGCTCATTTCTAATAGTATAGAACTACATTGTTATTGAGGATATCGTTAATAAGATGAAACTTTTTCTTGGTTTTGGTAACATATGAAATATATATTTACATATCACATTGAGAGGCAATTACAGAGTATAGAAAATCGTAGTCTCATCAGATTCTAACGTCCTTCAAACCTTGTGAGTTGTCAGTATTAACTGGACTTTAATGGAGCATAATGGGGAGTTGTCTGTATTGACTTGACATGGCCATAATTTAGCAATGGCTCGTGCCATGTCTTTAACTCACAAGCTATGAAAGATGTTTGTTGGAGCCTCACTATTTGTTTGTATTGAAAGAAATTCAATACATTCACCTTTATGTCTCCATTAAAGTCAAGTCAATTGGGTTAAGCAAAGTCAATACGAAAAATTCACTGGAATCTGGCATTTTCTCTCTATCTCGCCACTCAAATTGTAATAGTTTCAGGATGCTACCTTTAAGTCTATTAGTAAATTAGTAATAGTTTCAGGATGCTACCTTTAAGTTTATTATTAGAAAGATCTAGGGTGGTCTCAGTCTAACCATATTATTGTTAATGGACCAAGTCTCAATCTGAATAAGGACATACAATTAAGTGGTTGAGGAGAATCCTCTTCAACTATTTGGTAAGGATATCATTATTCCTAATAACATGTTATATGAAGAAAGTGGCACTATATAATGATGTAAGAAGGTAGACTTCTTAGCAATTTTAGATAAAACTACATTTAGGACCCTTAGAGCTATGTATGTGAAGAAGGGGCTCAAATTGGAGGTTGGTTATGTAGCCACTTCCCTTAATTTGTGTTGGCGTGATGTAAGTGGTATTATTCAATGATTTGTGAATGAAAGATATATTTTGTAAGATTGAGTTGAAACTTACTTGTGTGGTATCAATTCACTCGAAAAAAAAAAAAACTTAAAAGACTTTTCATATATGGTCTTCTAATGAAATACATTCAAGAAAATTATTACTCATCGCTTCTATTTTTTCTTTTTCAAAACACTTCATGTGAAAGTTGGGTGCCATGTCTTCTACTCACAGGCTATGAAATATGTTTGTTGGAGTCTGATTGCAAGGCAATTTTATCCAAGAAAAGCAAGGTTCAAGAAAATTATTATTCATCGCTTCTATTTTTTATTTTTCAAAACACGTCATGTTAAAGTTGGGTGTTGTGTCCTCAACTCACAGGCTATGAAAGATGTTTGAAAGATGTTTGTTTCAGTCTTACTGCAAGGCAATTTTATCTAAGAAAAGTAACATTCAAGAAAATTATTATTCATCGCTTCTATTTTTTCCTTTTTTAAACAACTCACATGCTACGAAAGATGTTTGTTGGAGTCTGACTGTTTGTTTGTATTGAAAGAAATTCAATGCATTCGCCTTTATGTCTCCATTAAAGTCAAGTCAATTGGGTTAAGCCAAGTCAATACGGAAAATTCACTGGAATCTGGCATGTTCTCTCTATTCCGCCACTCAAGTCAAGTCAAGACATGACGGGCATTTCTATGATCTCTATAGTCTGTAATTGCCTCTCAATTTCCTCCTCTGTCATCTAACCATCTTTCATTTTCCTCCTCTGTAAGTAAGTTGTCACTGCTTTACAGTTTTCCAAATCCATCAGCATCCTCCGTGCTCTCTCCAATTTTGCCTGCTTTCACTCATAGCGAGGACGTCGGACATTGATATACT
The DNA here is from genome assembly GCA_001517045.1 of Pseudotsuga menziesii. NCBI lineage: Eukaryota > Viridiplantae > Streptophyta > Pinopsida > Pinales > Pinaceae > Pseudotsuga > Pseudotsuga menziesii. Next base: position 152,307 of record LPNX010297724.1, read on the forward strand.
ACGATTTGTCTTTGTCTCGAAGAAAAATAAATTCAAAAAAATCAACATTCAAGAAAATTATTATTCACCGCTTCTTTCTTTTCTTTTTCAAAACACTTAATGTGAAAGTTGGGTGCCGTGTCTTCAACTCACAAGCTATGAAAGATTTTTGTTGGAGTCTGACTGTTTGTTTGTATTGAAAGAAATTCAATACATTCACCTTTATGTCTCCATTATGTAACCATCTTTCATTTTCTCCGCCCTTACAGTTTCCTCCTCTGTCATCTAACCATCTTTCATTTTCCTCCTCTGTCAAAACTGCTTTACAGTTTTCCAAATCCATCATCATCTCAACTTTGCCTGCTTTCATTCATAGCGATTTAAGGACGTTGACTACGATTTGTCTTTGTCTGTATCGATACTGCATTACGATTTTATAACTCACACGTCATTATATTTTCATAAAGTCACTTGAGTCATTACTATTTATCATTTTATTTTTGTTTTCACAAATTTCTAACAAAGATGAAGTCGTCCATAAAAGTTTTGCATGATAAATATATTTTTGAATGAGAAATAACAAAAAATAAAAAATAAAAACATCCATCCTTCGTGTAGCCCTCCTTCCATAGTGTATTTCGTTTGGCCTTCCAAATTGTTATAGGCCCGCCATATTCCGTTAGAAGACCACATATGAAACGTCTTTTAAGTTATTTCTCTCATTTCAAGTTCCGTTAGAAGACCACTAGTGAATTGATACCACACAATTAAGTTTCAACTCAATCTTACAAAATATATCTTTCATTCACAAATCATTGAATAATACAACTTACATCATGCCAACATAAATTAAGGGAAGTGGCCACATAACCAACCTCCAATTTGAGCCCCTTCTTCACATACATAGCTCTAAGGGTCCTATATGTAGTTTTATCTAAAATTTCTAAAAAGTCTACCTTCTTACATCATTACATACTGCCACTTTCTTCATATAACATGTTATTAGGAATAATGATATCCTTACCAAATAGTTGAAGAGGATTCTCCTCAACCACTTAATTGTATGTCCTTTATTTAGATTGAGACTTCGTCCATTAACAATACTATGACCCACCTTAGAGGCTTTAAGCAATTAAATCTCTCCAATTGTCGTGTCTTCAACCTCATCCTGCAGCCGCATAAATCCTTTCGCAACCATGACATCATTATAGGCTTTGGTACATTCCCATATCTTGACCAGCACTTCATGTGTACAAAAGATGAAGCCAATGTCACATCTCTCCTCCACCTCGTAGTCAACGGCGAGCCTTATTTACCAGAGAGAATTGTATTTAAAAAGTCTCTGCCCACTGTCAGAGACGTATGACTCTCCATGGCATATGATATGATAAGATCTTATGGTCATGATACATCCATCTAAGCCCTTTTTCGATAATCATTTTTCGGCACCTCCATCCATTAAAATGATTCGTTGGCGGCTTGCTTCATTATTTTGAGGATCATTGAGTTGGCAGTTGTGCTTTATTAAAAAGATGGGACAATTATTTCAAATTCTGCTCAATTAAAAATTCAAATTAAAACATTTGAACATGATATTTACCTCTCAAACTTTGCTTATGTTGTGGTTCCATGAATGTTTTTCTGCATTTTGTGTGCACAACTATGGTGGATCTTTTGCGTGAGAGGTCAGACAACACTGCAACAACTTTGTGTGTGGCTAATTGTGTTGTATGGTGGCTCTCTTTTTGGGCGTGAGACATAGCTACAACCTCCACACTGGCGACAGGAGACATCGTTGTAACCTCCACATTGGAGACAGGATGAACAGGGCGTTTTCAGCAAATGGCTTTGTGTCGTCACAACATCTATTCTCCCATCCTCAATCTCCACAAAAGATTCTATGCCATAGGATATGCGTTGGAGTTCACCGGTTGAATTTGTAAATTTGAAATCTGAATCGACTCCTTGCCTTGATAATTTAAAAATCTTTTGTTCGCTGCATATTTGTGCACGCATCTCATTATGCCTTACTCATGCTCTTCCTGTCTAGCATACGACATGACTACCTCTCCACCAGCGCCAATCTTTAGTGGAATGCTCCTCCTTTCATAAGGTAAGGTAATTCTGTAGATTGTGTTCGGTATCTTTTTATTTGACCCCATTTTCAAAAATATGAATGCTGACAACATTAATAGCAGATGACCTCCCTTGTCTTCTGGTATTTAGAAGCATCCTCCCACTCCAAAGAAGCCCGCTCAAGAAAATGTTTAGAGAGACGAAAGAGAAGCCAAGGCCGTCGCTCCGGTGGAGGGGAAGATAGCCAAAATTGATAGCAAGTAAGTAAACACATCAAAAGTTAATTGCAAACTGCTGAAGTTTAATACAATATGTAAGATGTAAGTAGGCTCAATACTTGGAATCAATTGGATTCACGCTAATTAAGCTGTAACCTAATGTTTCTTTGCAGATTCAAGAGGAAAGAAACAATTATCAAAGTTTGGGAGGAAGAGACGAAAATTAAAGCTAACGTAATGCTTCAGAGGAAACTAGCAGATAAGAGGGCCATGGAATTTGAAGGCCACGGAATTTGGTGAAATGCATAATGAGATTATTTTGTTGATGTCCTTTTGTGACTAATGATAAATACTAGTAATTTCATTTCATTAATTTTATTCACAATATTGCATTGGTTAGGAAAGGCACCAGCAAAGCTCTTTATTTTGAATGTGCTTAGGCTTGGTGATGTAAAGGTGTAAGGTGTATATCGGCACCGACGTAGGACATATCCATTATTTCCCAGGCCTTTATTCTCTTTTATATTAAGGTTCTATGCCAATTCATTCTATAAGCTCAGTGGGCATATCCCAATCCAGTTCTGAGAGTGCTTTCATTTTATCCAATTTGCTCATTTGCTCAGTTCAGTGGAAATACCGATCATGTTTTCTATCAATTCGTAGGGTCTTTCTCTCCTTCGCTCAGCTATCCCATGCCGGTATTGGAGGCCCAAACGTGGTGTCAGTTGTTATTCATGTCCATTGGCAGAGAATAAGAAAGCTTGAAGAGGTACAGTAAGAGCCACGATAACAAAGGTCTCTTGTAAAACTTCATTGAAAATAAATCTTTTGAGTCTCTACAGATTAAGTAGCTTTCCCATAAGCTTGTGCCTGGTGAAAAGATGGGTGAAATACAATAATATCCAATCGAAAGTATTTTAGAAATACAGTAATAGCATATATTTTAGAATTTTTCTTGGGTAGCTATCTCTTTTATTTCGATGGTTGAAAGACAACATTTATAAGATGCACTCCTGTCAACTTACATAACACCTAAATTGGTAAACGTTATGTAACAAAAATAATTGAATATGTTTCATATAATCAAATCCCAATCAGAATTTAATTAGTAAGAAGTCATATGTTTCCAATGCTTCTTTAGAGGGTGGATTTACCCAATCCAATACCACTTTACTTTCTTCTCTCTCTAAAGGCTAATATTAGGTGATGCACAAGCCTTTCAATACTTGCTTCCTTATCTTCATATGTAGATTTGTTTCATGTAAGCCATTAACCCCAAATGACATAACATGTGAGAGCCTTTACTAAACCTAGTGCACTATTAGTAATCCAATCTTCCCAACATTGTAACAATGTTAGTTTATTACATTGGTGTTGAATGTTAAAAAACTTAAGCATATCCTTCCATATCTCCTTTTCAAAAGGGTAGAGAACAAATAGAAGATCTATTAACCCATTTTCAATTTAAATAAACAACAACACCCTAGCCCAATTCAACCTCTCTTTGGACCATTATCCCATGTTAGTATTTTATTTGAAGTGTCATCCAAGAAAAGAAAAAAAATTGTTTTTAAAGGACCATTCACTATAAGTGTGATAAGGAATGTCATTCAAAAGCTAGGTGCCAATAATGTCATTGATTGTAAACGACTACACGTTGAATTTATTAAGAATGGGATAAATGCCTTGACTAGTCCATTTACTCATCTTTTAAATGAAGTTGTATGTTAGGATGTTTCATCTTTCTCACAACATATTGTTCACCCCATAATTAAATTAAGAGATAGTCTCGATCCAAATAATTACACAATTATTAGTTTGGGCACACCATTGCCAAACTTTATGATGCGGTGATAGCTATTTTCTTATTTGGAGAAGAGAAATCTTAAAGATGGAAAATAAATAAGCTTTAGGAAGGATCACTAGGCCATTAACCACATTTTTTTCACTTGATGATTTATATTGAAGAAACTGCATATAATAGGTCTATTGTTGTTTTATGTTCATTTAGGAGGCTTTTGACTCAATTCCCATGCAATTACTTTTGATAGAATATGATTTCAATTTTCATGGATTTCTTTGAGTTTGAGATTGCCTTTTAAATTGAAACTACATAAGGGATATGCTTCCTTGATTTTGTTGGAAATGCAATACTTCCAAGTTCATTTTTTGGAAATACCATCTTATATGAGAGCATTCTTTCACTTCCCTAGTATTCCTATTGTGGTTTTGGATCACTGATACGAGGTTGTTGTATATGTGATGCTAATTGGGAACATATTTAGAGAACTTAGATTATCATGCTCATAGTTGATTATCTATCCACTAATCTCTAACAACTATTCCAATGGTCATCCTTCAATTTCTTTTCTTTCATATTGTGCAACATTTCCTCCTTGTTCGATACTAGTAGAAAGTGTTCCTATTTATGATTTAACTAGATATGGAAAAATGAGTAGCAAATTCATCTTCCGAAAACAGCATTTTCCTTTATTACCAATGAGGTATGTGGTGATAATTCCATAGTGAGTGGTTTGTGTGTAAACATCCAATATAGTATCTTGGTCCAATGGTGGATGGAAATAAGTTTTATTGTCCACAAAATGATAAATTGATAGCTCTTCTTCAAATTGGAAAACATTTATGACTAGATGAGTGCCAAGTTGTAGTGGCAAATCAAGCTTGAAATATTTTTTGCGCAACTATTCCAAAATCTTATAGGGACCATATTTAAGTGGTTAAAGATTGTGAAGTTTGGTTTCTTGAAAATGTGATTTATTAATATATGATTAGACATGATTACTAACCTTAAATGGGATTGGACTAGAGAGTCACCATTATCCTATCCTTATTGTACCCAAACATAACTAGGCTCCTACAAGGAGAGGAACTTGGTTAATCTGTCCCTTTTGGATGAGATCTTGAATACTTGACCTAAATAGAGAGTTTGTATATTGGACCATTAGATAATGGAACATTGAGTATCAAATCAATCAAATGCTTAACCTAGTAGTGTAGAGGCACCCTTCCAAGCAAAGGGAAGATATCTCAGTATTCTTCTACTATCGTGTACACCTGCTTCTATTGTGCATAAATACCCCATGCATATGACATGATGGTTGCAATGATATTTCATTCACATTTCAACCAAATCATGAAGAGGACAAAGTGTAGTTCATACTTTGCATCAACAAAAACATAAGAAACGTGACACTGGTGTATATACTTAGTTATATACACTAGTGTATATAACTAGTATATACACTAGCATATATAACTAGTATATACACTAGCATATATACATAATATACACCAATGTATATACCTATTATATTAAACCTAGTGCATAATAGTGTATGTACACTAGGTATATACACTAGTATACTAGTATAGTATATACACTAGTGTATATATGTTGATGTATATGTAACTTCAGAATGTATTATTCTATGTATCCTATGTATTGTAACCCGATGTTTATTCCGGGATGTTTCTATTATGTATTTGAGTCATGTGGTCATACACCGATGTTTCGATCGGGAGGATTAACAATGTAAACAAGTCATATCAAGTCATTAGGTAAGTCCCCACAGTTTCGGGGCACTTGAGTTATTATACACTAATTAAGGTGTAGGCTCGAGTAGTAATTATTAGGTCGAGCCTACGTGTGAAATGGTAATTCAAGTGAACGGGCTAATATAAATAGAGAGTGTGAGTCTCTCTATTTATTACTCGTGAATTACTCACTTGCTCTCTCAAGTGTGGCGCACCTTTGGAGAAGGAAATACTTTGGCTT
>LPNX010297724.1:173320-190979 GCA_001517045.1 Pseudotsuga menziesii
AACAAATAATCAAGCCAAAGTATTGTCCATCAGAAGATCAAATTGCAGATATTTTTACAAAATCTCTTGGAAGGGTCAAATTTGGTAAGTTTAGAAATGAACTTGGTATTTGTTCAAAAGAATTTTTGGATCAAAGGGGGGATTGTTAGGAATTATGATCCAAAATGTAATAATTAGAAGTTTAGTTTAATAAATGTAAAAGGGCATCTACACACTCACGTGATTATGTGAGGTGTCCCTTAGTTAGTTTTGGTAACGGTAAATTAGTTGTTACTCTTTGGATATTTAAATCCTTTGAGTTTTCCATGTGAGGTAATCTTTCGGGATTTATCCCTCACATCTCTGTGATGTAATTATTTTCCTTCTTCATTAATAAAATTATGTGTCTGAGGACACTTTGTCAAATTCCTGTGCCTTCTGGTCAAACCAATCTTGAATCTCCAGTCTCGTCGGATGCCACAACATGTCCTCCTTCTCCTTCACACTATAATCCTGACAATAGAACCATTTGTTGACACAGATATGTCGACAGGGGTTCACTCTCTGTTGACACCCATAATGCAACGATCTCCTTGAGCACTGGCCCAGACGGGTTTTACCCCATCAACACCTGAAGAGCAAATGAGGTCTCACCCAAGATGTTCGAGGGAGGACTGTCGAAACCACATTTTCATAGTAAGAAGGATGGTTTTGCGTATGTCTATTGTTTTACTATCATGACATTACTTCATAGATCAAGCATTGATTCATACATTTATAAATCCATATTATCATTCATCCAATCAGACCAACATATTTAGATCGCAGCATAAGAGTGGATGCATAAACATATCTACCATCATAACATTATTCAAGACATGAAAGCATCACATCATTCAGAAATATACATCACATTGCAGTATTCATCCACATTGCATCACAGGAAAACAAGAAAACAGGAAAAAGTAAAAATACACAGTGCTTCGCTCAAATCTGTGTCATGTCATATTAACTTTGCATCAAAATGCAGTTTCTCAAAATAGTTCCTCAATTCAGATCTTGCATCCAAGACATATCACAGATGCTCAAAAGATCAAAATTCAGACACAAGACCGATCTCTAGATCCTCAAGAATCTCTTCAACCTTACAATCCTAGATCTATTTATAGGCTTACGCCTTTTACAATGTGGTCCACTTAAGTCAAATTTCTAACTACTTGGACCAAAATCTACAAAATAACAACCAAAATATGACCACAATATACAAAACGTGACCAAACTGCCTTGCGCCATCTTCCGCCTTTCGCAACAACTTTGACCTTGCGCAACAACTTTAGTACTGCACAACTAATTATCTCCAAAACTTCCTGCCAACAATGAATAATTATTGGAAGGTGGTGGAACCAGGAACATTATTGGTGCAACTATGAGCACTATTAGTGGAACCAAAAGCTATGTTATGTCTTTTATTTAATTAAGATCATGTTTATGTTATTTAATTAAGATCATGTTCATGTTTGTGGTCCATAAATAATGCTTATGATATTCACGGTTCCACCATTCTTGTTCAAGGTTCCTTAATTGCACATGGTATTGTACGTAATGTACATGGTTCCACCCACATTGTCCATGGTTCCATTTACATTCTCCATGGTTCAATGCCCATTTCCCATGAATTTTAATCAAGGCGTTAAATATCATGAACCATAGATCTACAAGCTAGAATGAGAGCTAGCTGAAAAGAAGAATGCAATGGAATTGACAAGTCAATGTAAATGAATAACGGATTCATGACAGAAGTTTCACATAAATCGGACAAGTATTGCACAAAATGTCATTACAGTAATATTCATTAACATGTCAATAATACAATAGCCATACAATAAGGAGAATTCAAATACTGTGGATAAGATTCGAATTCACCAACTCAAACTGGTTGATTAGCTAACTCAGTGTGGAACTAATCATAGTTGGATCTCACTAGTTTAACTCTAGTTAACTAATTCAGTTCACAATCAGTTAACTGATGAGGAATGTGGACAAAATGTACCACACTCCCTTAAATCATGAAAACTAGTGCTAGGATGACTGGCAGTGAACTAACTAGCGGTTATCAGAGCATAATTGAACATGATTGACTTCCTACCACAGACAACTGAAGGTGACTGCTGGTGGCACTCAGAGAGGGTTCTAAAATGCAAGGATTGGCACCAATGGCATCAATGGCACCAAAACCCCTATTGGCACCAAAAATCAAAAGTGTATATGACTCTTGGGCATGCCCTCCCTTACTCTATTAAAGTGAAAAAAGACCTCCTATGCAGGGAAAAATGAACAAATAGACTATGTGGGTAAAGGGAGGATTAATTAATCCTAACACAAGGTTTCTTACATGGTTCCACCACCGTGCGACCATTACTCATGGTTAAACCACTAATTCTCATGGTTCCATAAATAGGGCTCGTGGTTCTACCATCAATGCTCATGGTTCCATCAACAATTCTCATGGTTCCATAATGAGAGCTCATGGTTCCACAAAAATTCTCATGGTTCCATGAATAGAGCTCATGGTTCCATAAATAGATCTCTTGGTTCCACAGAAAATGTACATTGTTCTACCAATAGTGCTCATGGTTAACTAGACCTCAGGGGTTCCACCAACAATGCTCATGGTTCCATAAATAGAGCTCATGGTTCCACCAACAATGTTCATGGATCCATTAACTTCCTTGGAGATTCAACCACCAAATGTGAAAGATTCTACCACCAAATATGTTCATGCTTTCATCAACTCTAACTTTGTTTAAGGTTCCATATGCATTATTCAGGATTCCACCACATCATGGCCATGCATGTGTTACTCACCAAATGGTTCGTGGTTAATAAATTGTCCATGGTTCCAATTACATTTTTCATGGTTCAATGTTGATTTACCATGAATTTTATTATAAGTTCCTTGCATGGTTCCACCAGATTTCAACCATTACTCACGGTTCCACAAACAAAGCTCATGGTTCCACCAATAGTGATCATGGTTCCACCAATCATGTTCATGGTTCCATAAATAGAGCTCATGGTTCCACCAGCAATGCTCATGGTTCCATAAATAGAGATCATGGTTCCATAAAAAGGCTCTTGGTTTCACCAACAGTGCATATGGTTCCAACAATAGTGCTCATTGTTCCACCAATAATCTTCACAGTTCCATAAATAGGGCTCATGGTTCCACCAACAATGCTCATAGTTCCATAAATAGAGCTCATGGTTCTATAAACAAGGCTCTTGGTTCCACCAACAGTGCTCAGGGTTCCACCAATAATGCTCATGGTTCCATAACTAGAGCTCATGATTCCACCAACAATGCTCATGGTTCCATAAATAGAGCTCATGGTTCCAACAATAATTTTGATGGATCCATTAACTTTGTTGGAGATCCAACATCCAAATGTGCAAGATTTTGCCACCAAATATATTCATGATTTCAACTCTATATTATGCAATAATTGGGCAAAACATATTTCCTTGTTTTCATGAAATTACAAAGTGTATGATGCATGTAGATGATACCCAAAACATAAAATAAATGTAGTGTGCAAGCTTCTTGACAACAAAGATAATTATGTAAAGACTTAGTGATCTAAAAATTTTCATATTCTATGCTTTCATTTAATGTATAGATCAAATGAATGGAAATAAAGAAAGGATTTTTTCTTGACATGTAAGTCACCTACAAAGGTAATTGTGAAATAGGATTTTTTCTATTTATTTATTTATTTATTGTATTTTTGAAATACATATCTCATTAAGAGCTTAACATGCCACTTTCCGAAATTGATCTTAGGTGGAAAGAATAGCATTCCCCCTTTCAATTGACCCAAATAGACCCAATTGAGATTTATTGTATTATTTAATTTAGCATTGTGTTCCTTAAGTGTTTTGGATTCATTTATGTATGCTTGCTTAATATTGAATCTAGCTTGCAGCATGAGAATTTGTACAATACCTTCTTCAATTAGTGGTTAGATTTGGTGATTCTTTCCTTTATTATTCCTATTATTATCTAAGGGGGGCATGTACATGGTTAAATATTTATGATATGACCCCAAGGGGAGCATATCTGGTGTTAAAATTATATGTAATAAAGTAAATGTATATGTAATAGGGTAGGCCTAATGAAGGGCCCACATGTTTAAAGAAACATCTAGAGATGGTGGCCATCCTTCACCCAATTGAGGTCCCAACAAAAACTTCGACACCATATCCAATATCAAGAGTAGTCTATCTTGTATCTATACTCGATAGAAAAGTATTATCTATTTATGTAAATATGTTGGGTCTAGTTTTGAGTGTATGTGGAATGGAATGTTATCCTCCCCACCTAGGTTCTATTCCAACAACATATTTATCCATTAAAATAAAATATGGAACAACTGTTGCTCACTCTTGTTTACTAAAAGCATACAATAAAAAAAATATTCAGCAATATTGTTGTAACGTACACAAATTCCTCAAAGTAATTCTAAGAAATTGGGGTATAATTTTTCACTTTTATCTTATCTACATAACTAATATTCTTAGTCCCATTGATTACATGACGAGGTCATTGATAATGTTCTACTCCATAACCCTAAACGTAAAGAGACACATGACATCAACTTATCCATAGAAATAATTTAAATCTGTTACCCTTATAAGGCCATATCATAACCTCTCTCTTAACATGTTAGTCAAGGTCATAAAATAATTTCACATAACATATATACTTGTACACTTCAATTAAAATATTTGAAAGATCAAAGCAACTATATACTTCATACTTTTAATCTTCTTATTGTGAGAGTAGGTCTATTCAACATTTACGATTTTAGACAATAGATCAAGGGTTCGATTATTAATTTAAGCATGGTATCAAACATATGTTACTACCATATAACTATTTTCAACATCTACTTTCTTATATCTACCTTCAAAATATTTAGATCATATGGATATAAAATAATCCTCTCTCAAGTATTTAAGTTATATCTAAATATCTGACTAAACAAAGTAAATCAAAGTAAATGAATAAGTACTTCAATTCTTGTTTCAACTATGAATTATTAACTATCCCTCAACTTTGTGCACTCACAAATTAACAAAAACATAAGAAGCTTCACATATTATATACACTAGTGTATATAAATAAACTAGTGTATATACCAGTCTATACATCCGTGTATATTACAAGTGTATACACCAATGTGCATACTGGTATATACACCAGTGTATACACAAGGTTATATATATATATATATATCAATATATACACTAATGTATATACCAGTATATATACTAGTGTATATATGCCAGTATATACACTAGTGTATATTACAAGTGTATATGCATAGGGATATATACATTAGTGTATTGACACATTAGTATACACTAGTGTATATACCAGTGTATACACTAGTGTATATATCAGTTTATATATATATACCAGTGTGTGTAGTGTATATTACTAGTGTACATAGTATATATACTAGGGTATATATACACCAAGGTATATAGATTGGTGTATATACCCTAGTATATATACATCTATGTATATACCCTAGTATATACACCAATGTATATACCTTAGTATGGGTATATACACTAGTGTATATGCCGATATATACACCAGAGTATCTACAAAGTATATACACTAGTATTTTATACTGGGGTATACACTGGTAATATACACTGGCATATACACTTGTGTATATACCAGTATATACACCAGTGTATACAATCCACTGGTGTATATACCTAGTATATATATACATTGGTGTATATACACTAGTGTATATATTGATGTATACATCGGTGTATCTACTGGGTGTATATACTAGGGAATAAACTTAAAAAGAAAAACACAACCTCTACAAGGAAAAATAAATTTCATGTCTCCTTGAGATTCATCTAGCTAGAGTGTTTCCAATTGTCCCCCATTTATTTGTAAAACTCTTATATTTTATGTTGGAATCCAAGAAGGAATGGATATGGATAGTTTTTCTAGCAGAGCCATATAAGATGTGGTGACTAGGAAATGTTGAATATTCTTTCCACATGATTCATCCGTGAGCAGCCACAACCGGCACGTGGGGTCTTCAAGGTTTTTGAACGACTGTGGATGCCATTCCATCTCGTAATTGGGAGCCATGTTAATTCTTCATACCTAAAAACATGATTGATATTCATGCAAATTTGTTTAAGAATTCAAAACTTACAAACCTTCTTGACAACACAAGGACATTTCGTCAAATTAGTTTAAGAATTCATGAGATGATAGGACAACATTATTTTGAAAGTCAATCTTCAAAATACTTACATGTAATTAGTTGGATAGATAATGAAGGTTATCAATGGTGTGCCAAAGACAATGTTGACAATTCCAAGGTTCTTTCTTATCTATGACTCTAACTAGGTCTCTAAGGTGGTCGTGCATTCTTATTCAGTTTCTGTTGTCTACCTCCACAACACACTAGTATATACACCAATGTATATACCTAGTATGTACACTTAGTATATATAGTGGTGTATATACTAGTTATATACACTGGTGCTTATACTAGTATAGATTGTTGGTGTATGTACTATGTATATACACTAGTGTATATACTATATTAGTATATTAGTGTACATACACTAGTGTACACTAGGTTTAATATAATAGGTATACATACATTGGTGTATATTATGTATATATGCTAATGTATATAATAGTGATATACACTAGTGTATATAACTAAGTATATAGACTAGTGTCAAGATTCTTATGTATTTGTTGATGCAAAGTGTGAATTACACTTTGTCCTCTTCATGATTTGGTTGAAATGTGAATGGAATATCATTGAAACTATCATGTCATATGCATGAGGTATTTCTACACAATAGAAGCAGGTGGACAAGATAGTAGAAAAATACTGAGATATCTTCCCTTTGCTCGGAAGGGCGCCTCTACACTACTAGGTCAAGGATTTGATTGATTTGATACTCAATGTTCCCTTATCTAATGGTCCAATATACAAATTCTCTCTTTAGGTCAAGTATTTAAGATCTCATTCAAAAGGGGTAGATTAACCAAGTTCCTCTCCTTGTAGGAGCCTAGTTATGTTTGCATAGAATAAGGATAGGATAATGGTGGATCTCTATTTCAATCCCATTTAAGGTTAGCGATCATGTCTAATTATATATTAAGAAATCACATTTTCAAGGAACTAGACTTCACAATACTCAACCACTTAAATATGATCCCTATAAGGTTTTGGAATAGTTGCACAAAAATTATTTCAAGCTTGATTTGTCACTACAACTTGGCATTCATATAGTCATAAATGCTTTCAAATTTGAAGAAGAACTATCGATTTCTCTTTTTGTAGACAATAAAACTTATTTCCATCCTCCACTGGACCAAGACACTATATTGAATATTAACACACAAACCACTCACTATGGAATTATCACCACATACCTCATTGGCAATAAAGGAAGACATTCCAAATGAGCCAAGTGGTTTTTGGAAGATGAATTTGCTACTCATTTTTCCACATCTGGTTAAATAATATATAGGAACACTTTTAGTAGTATCGAACAAGGAGTAAATTCTGCATTATACGAAAGAGAAGAAAGTGAAGGATAACAATTGAAATAGTTGTTAGAGGTAGTGGATGGATAATCAACTATGAGCATGATAATCTAAGTTCTCTAAATATGTTCCCAATTAGCATCACATATACAACAACCTCGTATCGGTGATCCAAAATTGCAATAGGAGTACTAGGGGCATCAAAGAATTCCCTCATATAACATGCTATTTCCAAAAAATGAAGTTGGAAGTATTGCATTTGCAACAAAATCAAGGAAGCATATACCTTATGTAGTTTCAATTCAAAAGGCAATCTCAAACTCAAAGAAGGCCATGAAAATTGAAATCATATTCTATCAAAAGTAATTGCATGGGAATTGAGTCGAAATCCTCCTTAATTAACATAAAACAACAATTTAGACCTATTGTATACATAGTTTCTTCAATATAAATCATAAAGTGAAAAATGTGGTTAATGGCCTAGTGATCCTCCCTAAAGACTATTTATTTTCTATCTTTAATATTTCTCTTCTCCAAATTTGCAAATAAGCAAATAGCTATTGTTAGATTTTTATCATCATTCAAGCTAGCATTATATTAGGATCTTTAACTGAGAGAATAACATGCACAACAATAAACACAAGAGACAATAGACACAAAGCTTTTCCTCGAGGAAACCATAAATGAGAAAACCCTACAACTTCCTCAGAGATAGAATCAACACCAAAAGTAAAACCTGAAAACATAAAGATGATCTCCTGACAACAGTAGTCTCTCTCTTGTCCCAGCAACTTCTCTCTCTCTCATGCGCACCAGTGAGTGAGTGTGTGTGTGATAAATAGAGAGGCTCACTCTCTATTTATATTCTTTCGTTCACTTAATGTCCACTTGAACATGTCGGCCCCACTTAACAATTACTTACTAAAGCCAACATCTCTAAGAGAGTCTAATAACCCTAGTGCCCCACAAATGTGGGGCCTTTAACCCTTGATCAATAGGAAGGTTACCCACAATGACTTTACATGACTTGTTTACATTATTGAATCTCCCGATAGGAACATTGGGGCATGACATGACTCAAATACATTACAGACACTTCCTAGAATAAACATCGGGGGTACAATACATAAGATATACAAGTGGATACATTCTGAAGTTACAAATACATCTACACTCCCTCTTAACTAGGAAGGTATTCTCTCGACACAATTTATCAGCACTAGTCTTCTTCTCTGTATCATCTGGATCATCATCGATTCCTCGTCATATTCAAGTCATCTTCATCTTGATCTGGATCATCACTCGATCTAGATCATCATCACTGAATTTGAATCATCACTGGATCTGGATCATCATCACTGGATCTGGATCACCACTCGATCTAGACCATCTCTGCTGGTTCAACATCACTAGATCTGGATCATCACTGCTGGATCATGATCACTGGATCTGGATCATCACTCGATCTAGATCATTAATGGGTTATCATCACTGGTGCTATCTCTTGATTCTTCTCGTCACAAGAAGTTCTACAGAGCCAACCCTTTCTCATGCTAGTTGTAGGCCTAGCCTCCAAGTAGGTCTTCATCTTCTTCAGCACTTATATCTGACCTAGTCAAAAAGGCCTGCCCAACACTTACATATGACCTCATTTCATCAGAAAGACAATCCCAACACTCACATCTGAACATGAGAGGAACACATCCACCATCATGTCAAAATGGCCCAGCCCTTATATATGACCATGGGAGGGCCCAACCTGGCCCCATGTCAAAATGGACCAGCCCTTACATCTAACCATGGAAGGAACTGATCCTCTCACCATGTCAGAATGGCTCTTAGTCCCAAACTGAGGGTTCCTAGTAACTGACCAAGTGCCTCCATTCTCCTAGAGAATGGCATCAACCCTTATAACTAATCAAGTGGGAACACATCCCTCAATCACATCAGAATGGCCCTGCACTTATATCTGATCATGTGAGACTACATCCCACATTCATATCAGAATGGCCCTTAGTCCCAGACCGAGTATTCCTGGTAACTGACCAGGTACCTCCATTCAAAGAATGGCAATCATCGCTTATATCTGATCATGTGGGAACCCATCCCACAGTCGCCTCAAAATGGCTTAGCACTCACATCTGACATGGAAGGAACCAATCCTCCCACCATGATAGAATGGCTTAGCCCTTACATCTGACCATGGAAGGAACCAATCCTCTCACCATGTCAGAATGGCTCTCAGCTCTAGGCTAAGTATTCCTGGTAACTGATCAGGTGCCTCCATTTAGAGAATGGAATTCAGCACTTATATCTGATCATGTAGGAACCAATCCTATAGTCACCTCAGAATGGATCAGCTCAGCACTTATATATGACATGCGAGGAACCAATCCTCTCATCATGACAGAATGGCTCAACCCTTACATCTGACCATGGAAGGAACCAATCCTCTCACCATGTCAGAATGGCTCACAGACTCATCACTTTCTGTTGGAGGGAACCTCGTTCTGGAGAACACCAAGCTTCTCTCTAAAGTACTCAAACTTCACTCTGGCCAATGGCTTAGTCAACACATCAGCTATTTGTTCGTCTATCGCAACATACTGGAGCTTCACTGCTCCTCTCTACACCATATCCATGATATAGTGATATTTGATATCAATATGCTTCGACTTGTCATGGAAAACTGGGTTCTCCAACAACTTCACAACTCTGGATGTCGCAATATATACAAGTAGCATCTAACTGGAGATCAAATAAATCAGATAGTAGCTTCCTTAGCCATACTGCCTCACAACTAGCTGAAAAAGCTGTGACATACTCTGCTTCAGTTGTACTCAGTGCCATGCAAGACTGTTTCCTGCTAAACCAAGAGATCACACCTGATCCCATACTGAAGCAACACCCTGAAGTGCTCTTCCTATAGATGGCACTGCCTACCCAATCTGAATCAACATAACCCTCTAGGTTAATCTTTTGATTCACCTCATACTTGAGCCCAAAATCAACCGTACCCTTCAGGTACCTCGAAATATGCTTTGCAGCAATCAAGTGAACATGTCTCAAATCTGTCAGGAATTAGCTCAAGGTGTTCACAGCAAAGCAAATATCTGGTCTTGTATTCGTCAGGTACATCAAGGACACAATCATCTGACGATACATCATGGTATCAACCGAATCTTGATGAAGAAACACTCTCTAGCTTTAGGTTTGATGCCATAGGTGTGGTCATGGCCTCGCAGTCCATCATCTTAAACCTCTTCAGGATCTCTATTGCATACTTCCCTTGTCCTAGGGAGATTCTGCCACACCTCCATGCCTAGAAAGTAGTGCATCATATCCAAGTCCTTCATCTCGAGCTCGGCATCAAGTCTCCTTCTTGCAACTTCTGTCAAGAACAAGTCATCGATATATAACATGCGCATCACTGGTCTTCCACCTTCAACCTTGAGGAAAAGTTTGGAATCCTATTTACTCTCAGTAAATCCTAGAGTCACCAATAATCTATTTATCCTATCATACCATGTCGAACCTTGAGATCTTCTGTAATCACTCCCTCTGAAGTGAAGCATCATACTCCCTCTGTCTTTCGTACTCTATGCACTCTTTTCATGAGAAGCCTCGTGCTACGAATCTTGCCTTGTATCCCACGATGTTTCCATCTACTACATGATGGAACTACGAACTTCCCTTCATGTATTGATACTGCATCCTAGACATCATTCTTCTTGAACTTGTCTTCCCTTTCTTCTTGGTTACTTCTTCATAGCTGGAAGGTTCTGCATCAATGATGTCGTTGCATGCGTCATATTATTCTTTATCTGTTGTCACTTGTTCTTCGGAACAAGTCTCATCCTTCTTTTCTTATAAGTGATTATGTACGCAATCTTTCCTACAAGTCAAATGCATTAGTTGTATGGTAAGAAAGATTTCATAAGGCATATTCATAATGGAAAATTCTTATGCATAAATATATGATCATGCAACTATTTTAGCCAATACAACATTCATCCATATCTCACGGAAACTTTTCTATATGCCTTCCATCTCCATGAGGAAAACATTGAGATTGTGCACTAATCCAATATTTCAGCAAAGAGGTTTCATTCTAGATAAGTAACAATGGAGAGTTGTATAGCACCATGAGCTACTTACCCATCACATGCATATTAGTAGTATATTGTCATTAATGAAAACATTCTATTATGCATAATACATCAACTGAATATAAACAAATGCATAACAAAATAATATCATGAAATGACAATTGAATACTTATCTTTATTTGTTTCATGGTTAGACTCCTTCTTGAGCCTTCAGCTTCATCATCTTCTTCATTCATCATTTCTATCCAGATGCTAAGATGGATAAGAGGTTCTTCAAGAATTGAGTTCTTCATATTCCTCATAGCTTGAGGTATCTTCTTTGGATCATGAGAGCTTGATCTTCAGTTTCTCCCATCTTCTTTTTTCTTATTATGAGTTGAGCTTCTTTTCTTGTGTGCACTCTTCCTAGAGTCTACTAAAGGCAATCACTTCCTTTCGGCACACATTCCTTAAATGAATGAATCCCATGATCTTGGGAGGCCATTCAAGGTGGCTATCACTACTTCTGCATTCTCCACTTCTTCTTCTACTACTACAAGTTGTTCTTTTATTTGAGAGACCCTCGTAAAGTATGACTGTATGGTCTCTGCATTTTGTACCTTCACATTCTTCAACTGTTTTCTCAAAGTAATATTCTAATTTATGTTCTTCCCTTCAAATAGCTTGGTCAAGGAATCAAACATCTCTGTCAGTGTCTTTAGGGAAGACACTTGTGGTACAAGGTGATCCGTGATTGAATCAACAATGATCTTCTTGGCCTTGACTAAGTTCTTCTTGTGTAAGGCTTTTAGCCTCATCTCCCTCTGGAACTGGAACCTCTCCACTCATGTGGGTGTCCAATTCATTTTCTTCAGAGAGATCATATACTTCCATGCTTGGAAGTTGTCAACTTCACCAAGCTTATCATCAAGCTGATGTGATCAATCATTTTTAAATGAGAACCTGAAATGAAAATAGCAAAAGATTAGATCTTATTGATTTGAGGTGTCTGTCCTGGCTTCGAAGCTCGCTGATCTAGGGTTTGTCAAAGAAACCATAATTTTCAAAACTTGGAATTTTTCAGATTTGGTTGGCTAGAAATATAGAACTCTTCAAGGTGACCTATCCAATGTACTCCTTTTTTTAAAACAGTGGAGGGAAGCTCCCGGAAGAGGAAGCCCTAGTTTTCCAATTTCTTCTGCAGAAATTCCTCATACTCTTTCTGCAATATCTTTGAAATTACTACTCCTTTGTGTCTAAAGCGCCACACTAAGGTAGCCTCTCATGTCCCTATTCCAACACCATGGGTTTCATTAGAATTGGTTTCACCAATTGGGACTTATGATCATTTTCCCAAGGTGACCTGTTTCAGGACTTTTCAGCATAGCAAAGTTGTATAGACTGCCACATGTCACGGTTTCATCTTTGGGGTTGGAAACTTCTACCATAGAAAGTACAATCTGTTCCCTTTTTGGAACATCTTCTGAAATTTTATTTTGACCTTTGTAGCCCGAGATATAGCAATTCGCCCTAGGTGTTATGTTTAGGGATGAATCTTGGAAGAGGCTGGAACCCTAACTTGGAGGGATCATATCTCCTAGAATATAACGAATCTAAGGATGAACTTTGGATACAGTGTAAATCAGGATTTTATCTTCATCCTGAGCCTTCTCCAATCCTGAGATATAGCGAATGTACCAAAACATATCAGTTTTAGTATTTAGGGTTTTTCCATCCCAGGGTCAAACTAGGGTTTGGCTTTCCTAGAGTTATACACAACCAAAAATATCCACCTAGGTCTCTAAACTTTGATTATGATGAGGAGATAAATCCTATGCCGGGCTCACTCAAAAATTCCTCTTATGTAAGAATCCCTAATTTCCCGCACCAAAAACTGAAAATGTCCAGAATCGAATTCCGCTTCGACAACACCCTTTAATGGAGAGTCAGCTTAGCATAATTTTGTTGATGGATTGTGGAGTGAGACCCAAAAAGTAAGAATCCCTAGCTTCTGCAGCTGCACAATGTCTTCTTCTCAGGTTAGCTCTGGTACCATGTTAGATTTTTATGATCATTCAAGCTAGCATTATATTAGGATCTTTAACTGAGAGAATAACATGCACAACAATAAACATAAGAGACAATAGACACAAAGATTTTCCTCGGGGAAACCATAAAGGAGAAAACCCCGCAACTTCCTCAGAGATAGAATTATCACCAAAAGTAAAACCTGAAAACATAAAGATGATCTCCCGACAGCAGTAGTCTCTCTCTTCTCCCAGCAACTTCTCTCTCACTCATGCACCCCAGTGAGTGAGTGTGTGTGTGATAAATAGAGAGGCTCAATCTCTATTTATATTCTTTCATTCACTTAATGTCCACTTTAACATGTTGGCCCCACTTAACAATTACTTACTAGAGCCGACATCTCTAGGAGAGTCTAATAACCCTAGTGCCCCACAACTGTGGGGAGTTTAACCCTTAATCAATATGAGGGTTATCCACAATGACTTTACATGACTTGTTTACATTATTGAATCTCCCGATAGGAACATCGGGGCATGACATGACTCAAATACATTACAGACACTTCCCGAAATAAACATCGGGTACAATACATAAGATATACAAGTGAATACATTCCGAAGTTACAATTACATCAAGAGCTATCACCACATCATAAAGTTTGGCAATGGTATTCCCAAACTAATAGTCGTGTAATTATTTGGATCGAGAATATCCCTTAATTTAATTATGGGGTGAATAATATGGTGTGAGAAGGATGAAAGAAGATTCTAACTTACAACTTCATTTAAAAGATGAGTAATTGGACTAGTCAAGGATTTTATCCCTTTCTTAATAAATTCAACCTATAGTCCTTTACCATCAATGACATTATTGGCTCCTAGCTTTTGAATGACATTCCTTATCACACTTATAGTGAATGGTCCTTTAAAAACAATTTTTTTTTTGTGAATGACACTTCAAATAAAATACTAACACGGATAATGGTCCAAAGAGTGGTTGAATTGGGCTAGGGTGTTGCTGTTTATATAAATTGAAAATGAGTCAATAGATCTTCTATTTGTTCTCTACCCTTTTCCAAAGGAGCTATTGAAGGATATCCTTAAGTTGTTTAACATTCAACACCAATGGAATAAATCAACATTGATAGAATGCTGTGAAGATTGGATTACTAATGGTGCACTAGGTCTAGTAAAGGCTCTCACATGTTATGTCATTTGGGGGTAATGGCTTACTTCAAAGAAATCTACATTTGAAGATAAGGAAGGAAATATTGAAAGGCTTGTGCATCACCTAAGATTAGCCTTTAGAGAGAGAAGAAAGTAAAGTGGTATTGGATTGGGTGAGTTCACCCTCTAAAGAAGCATCAGCAACATATTACTTCTTACTAATTATACATGGGATAGGCCTTATTAATTATACATTGAGAGTTAATGATACAACTTGTAGAGAAATAAATATTTGAAGATATTCATTAACTTTAATAATTAGATAGGAAATTATATAAATTGGTTTAATACATAGTAAAATCTATTTTACAAGGAGATCCAAAAGCCATTTTAAGATTTATTATATCATTTTTTATTGTTTTAAATTTCCTTTATTTTAAAAATAAAAACTATCTAATTTCTTTTATTTTGTCTTGTTTTTCATTGAAAAAACATATGATAGTTGTTAAACTTGCATAATCTTGGTGCCATTTGGTTATTTAATGATGCAAAATCTATTTCTGCATTCAAATACTTGATTTTGACACTTCAAAATTCAGATTACACAAAAACGTAATTGGATTCAAATTTTAAAAAAAAATCATTGAAAAATCCAAAACCTTTAACAAATAGAGTGCTCCAATTATTATTACATTTTCATATATTTATAAAAAAACTCTTAAAATTATAATTAAAAAATTAAAATCACTTTCAATTATATTTCTCACCGAAATGTTTTGAAGTCCTATATAATTACATTTTCATATATTTATAAAAAACTCTTGTGATTTTAATTAAAATTGTTTTAAATTATATTTTTCACCGAAATGTTTTGAAATCCTGTTTTAAATTGTTATTGGATTAGTATATAGTATGTAAACTTAAGTCATATTATTTTTGTTTTTAAATTATAATTGAGATTTTTTTATTGGAAACATATGCAAATTTTTGTTACATAACCTTTACTCTTATCTAAGTTGGCCGTAGTGTATCTGATAAATGTTATATTTCAGCCGTCGAAATAAACAAGATAGCTACCCAAGCAAAATTCTAAAATATATGCTCGGAATATTTTTGATTGGATATTATTGTATTTCACCCATCTTTTCACCAGGAACATGCTTTTTGTTTTAGTTATATTTTAACCTACAGGGTTAACATATTTAATTCTCAATTATTTTTCAATTACATGGCATTAATTTATTTACTCTATTCTCAATTATTTCTCAATTCACTCTATAAGAAAAGAAAAGGTTTTTATTATTGTTTTAAATATATTTACTAAAAGTTTTTATTATTATTTTAGATATATTTACTTAAAAAATTTATTATTATTTTAAATATATTTACTAAAACATTGATCCATGTCGTCAAAGTGTTTATTTACTCTATTAGTTTCAATTACTCTATAAGTTTCAAGCATAATAATAAATTTATTTTTATGTTATTGAATTTTTAAAAAAATTAAAAACTTATTTTCTACTTCATTTATTTTTTATTAATTAAATAATTAATCATATATTAATGATATAAATTTTTATTTTGTTTAAATTAATTATATATATAGAGAGAGAGAGAGAGTATTTATATTAAAATAAAATTGTTATTTATTAATATTATTAACTTTATATTTATTCTATTAATAATATACAAATTTTAATCCAACATCTTCCACCAACATTACAAACTATGGTACTTTGCATTCCAAATATTTATTCCATCGACATCTCTTTCTAAACAAACTACTTGGCTTATATATTTTGTAGCCATTATAAAAATTGCAAGTGTAATGTTTATAAAGAATCTCACTCAAAAAGAATTCATTAGAATTCATTACTTTTATAAGGGTTATGCATTAGATTTATTACTTTTTTAAAGAAAGATTATAGGCTAGGTTGTGCGTTTAATAAGTGTATTTGTTTATGACTTCGATGCTATTAATTTTTATTTAATTTTTTTTAATATGATGATGATGGTGGTGGTGGTGGTGGTTAACGTCTCTTGAGACCAAACTTTGGTCTATTGGACCTAAAGAAATGAATTATTTAGTTTGTTTTAAAATTGTATTTCTATGCTCAAAGAACTTGGGAGAGAAGTGTCCCGAGCTCACTATAATTTTGACAAGTTAAAAGGCTAGGAAGGTCGGTATTGCAACAAAGAACATGAAACTGAGATATAATGTGGGTGTACACAGGGCACTCTAAGAGGAAATGTTTTTCATCCTCAATGTTCATATTCTCACAGAGATGGCAAATCCTTTCCACCCATGGTGTTTTAGGAACTTCCCAATGACTTGTTTCACTATGGAACTCATGAGAGTTCATTCTTATCTTGGCTATATTAATTTTTTTCTTTGAAATAGTTAAAACAAAGAGATACTTTTGATCTTATAGAGTAGGTTCAATGACCTCCTTATAGTATCTTAATTTTCTTTTTGCCTCTAGATCTTTCTCACACCACATTTTCTCTTTAAACTTAGAAGTAACAATATTTTTAATGTGGTCTCCCATTTTATTGGTTTTGTGCTTGTACAACAAGAGCCTAGTCATAGCTAGGCTCTCGATAGGGGAAAGACCCACATCTATAACGAAAATAAGGTAGGGTGTATTGCTTTTAATTTTGTGTTTATACGTTATAAAACTCCTCTGGATTTGCTCAATCTTTCTCCAAGATTCTTTAGAGATGTTGCAACCCCAAACCTCACACCCATACAAGATAACAGCAGTGGCTAAAATTTCAAAGAGGATATA
>LPNX010297761.1:6317-31318 GCA_001517045.1 Pseudotsuga menziesii
ATCTTGAGCTTGCAGTGAAAGCCCCAAAGGTCCAGGAAACGGACCATTTCTTTCTAAAAAACACACAAAAATGATATGCTCGCAAAAGACAGAAAGATGAGATTTTGAGAGTCGCTCATGAGTTAGCACCGATGATAGTGATAGTCGGATCCTGCGTGTCTTGTGTTTCCTCAACCATAGGACAAGGCCCAAAGAGTTCCTCGTCTGAATATGGTAGACTACGCTTCAACAGTAGAACAAGCACTTTCTTGATAGAGGCATCTGCTTTCCCCACAAAAGGATTCGCTTTGCCCACAGAAGCATCCGCTTTCCCCACAAAAGCATCAGATTCAAGACCTCCTTTGAAAAGAAGGCTAATTGTAACAGGCACTGTAGATACAACGGGTATCGTAGGAGCCGGGTTGACATTCATTTCTAGAGCCATAGAGACATTGCCACTACCTCCATCACCCAAGGAGTCAACTCCCACAGCTAATTTTTTCCACGTGGCCATCATATCTCTGTCCATGATGACCATATCTAAGTCCAACATTTTCGATGTAGCCTCTGAAATTGCCAACTTACTATTATCCCATCTCCCTAGCATTTCCTCCATGAGGGACCCCATCATGTTTTTGACGATCCAATACTGATTTGGGCTTCCCCCATCAATATCGTAATCAAGATTCTCGTTTACCAGCCTCCTTTCCTAGTCATCTATTATGGATTGAACTTGCGGAGAAATATCATTGTTGTAACCATCTACCTTTGTCACACGTGCCCCTCGTTGCGCACGACTGCGACCAATTCCAGCACAACGAGATGTGGCACGCTGCTTGGACATAGTATGATGGTTCATATGCAAAACAAAATGAAGCAAAGGCAAGCAGAACAGTTCTGCGACAAATTCAAGGAAGAACAAGAATGGCCCAAGACCCAATCAATTAGGAAAGAAATAGCTGAACGGAATTAGGGAGAAAGATTCATCACCACGCTAAAACCCACAGGAGGCCATTAATGGGGGAAAATGATTGTTGTACCACTTCCAGTTACTGACCAAGCGAAATTGTACTGTAACCACATAACAAAATGACCGCCGCGTCAAATCATCCCTTACCTCAGTAGCGACGGTGTCCTCCATTAAAGATGATACATGCTGATAGAGCTTCATCGACAACGACTAATTAATGTTGTCTCGAAAAAAATGGAAGTAGAGAAAGAAGATAGACGTCACTATCGAATCAACTGTAATCCCAACATTAAAACGCATATAATAACCGGAAAATTTAATAATGACCGTGTTGTATCTAAACTCAGCAATCGAAACTGCTGCAGTAATGAAAGCGCCACTCTTCATGATAGACGTCACTACCGAATCAACTGCAATCCCAACATTAAAACTCAAGTCATCACCAAGTTGGCTAGCCTGGACAAGAAGACCTGCTTCATTAATGCATAATGAGTGCATGATAGATGACAGAAACAAGTACAACATCAATCTGCAACAATATACCTGTTCGTTCCCTGCTTGTCAATTTGACTCTCATCATTCACATCCAGGGATAAACTTCATATTTATTAATAGAAATAATTGTTATTATTCAATCTATAAACCTCATAAAATTGTTTCTTAAAAATGTACTGTATAAATTAAAATTTATAATTCTTTAAAAAGATTATATTTTAAATGGCTTTTTAACTCATTTCTGCAAATAAAATTAAATCATATAATTTCCAACATATATAAACAAATTTAAAACGCATTATATATATTATGAATATTTTTATTTTATAATATTTATTCCCGATTTTCGAAACACGATACCAAATTTCCGAAATCGGATATCGAGAACCATAAATTTCAGTTTTTCTTAGGGTTTAGGGCTATCGATGATTTGCGATTCACGATAATTAAATCCGAAATATCAAAAATCCAAGAAATCAATAAACACTACAAATAAAAAAAACAATCTTTCCACTTTCTAATATCCGAAATATACAAAATCGAAAATCGCAAATCTAAGAAATTATTTCAACAAAAACCTTAATGTTCGGTTTCCAATATCAAAAAGACACAAAGGTTGGGTTGCGGAAAGACATAATATTTTTACACTCTCTGAAACATTGCGCAATATTGGGCATACCCCAAATAACCTTAACAAAATTGAAATTTCCAGTTTCCGATACCCAGAAATCGGATATCCGAAATGTCGGAAATAGGAAATAGGGGAATAAGACAAAATATCACAAAAATATTTTATGATATTTCTAGAATCGAAAATTGCAAAGCCAGCAAATTATTTCAACAAAATATTGAGTATTCGATTTCCGATATCTGAAATATCGAAAATCGAGGATACCCCAACTAACCTTAACAAAAAATGGAATTTCCGGTTTTCGATACTTGAAAATCGGAAATCGGAAATAGAAAATGGGCAATCTTTAAATAATAATAAAACATCTTTATAAAACGAATGACAAACAACATATTATTTAATATATATTGACCAATTAAATAATTTACTTCGACCACCCACTTAAATCATAGGTTTTTTTTATTATACTTTGGTTAAGGTTTCCGACATCCGAAATATCAGAGATCGTAAATCGAGGATACCCCAAATAACCTTAACAAAAAATGAATTTCCGATTTTCGATACTCGAAAATCAGAATTCGAAAATAGAAAATGGGCAATCTTTAAATAATAAAAAACATCTTTATAAAATGAAGGGACCAGGCAGAGACTTCCTAGGCGCTGGAGGCGACCTGAGCTCGAAAGGGGTGATTGGAGGAAGAGTCTGATCTGGACTAAGCTCGCTTGAGAACCAGATCCTTGGATCGCTGGTTAGGGAGAGCATTCCTGACCTTTGTCTCGCTGGCCTAGCCGACCATTCTCTGCAGGTGGAACTGCTGCTGTCAGAGGCTGCTCTGGCAATGCTGGTGGGCTAAGGATGGGCACTCAGATCCCTGGTGAGGACCGAGATCCGTCCTCAACTCTCCAACTAGATGAATTCGATCGTTTATTTTCCTCATACAACAAGAGATCCGGCAAAGCAAAGCCGAACCCCCAAAATTTGTCAAAAAGCTTGAAGATGTGCTGGAGGTTGCCCTTCCTTCGGAGGAAACCATCCAGGTAGCTCTCTCCCTGGTAGATCGAGCTCTGATCGGTCAATTTACGAGGCTATGGCCCTCGCCCAAAACTACGGACAGCTGGGTTCAAAGAAACTGGAGACCCCTTATCACCAACAATGTTGCTTCCTACTCCGTCGGACGAGGTTATTTCCTTTTTCGACTTCGAATCCAAGGATGATAAAGAGTTGATCTTCAGAAATGGGCCCTACTTCATGGGGCCGCAAGGTCTTTACCTTAACAGGTGGACTCTGGACTTCGATCCCGAAGCTGACACCCCAAAAGCAGTGCCCATCTGGGTCAGGCTGCCTAACCTCCCTATGCATTGCTGGAACCCTAAATCCCTCCAAGCCATAGGGATTGTGCTGGGGAACTACATAGATATGGCGAGTCCAAAAGACCAATACGCCTGTGCCCGTATTTGCGTTGAGGTCGACCTCGAAGCTGGCCTTCCTGAAGCTATCAAATTAACCGTGGGAAGCTGGTCCCACTTCCAAAAACTTGATTATGAACAACTACCCTTCAAATGCAGAGGATGCCATGAGTACAGGCACTTCATCTACAACTGTCCTAAAAAGCCTGAGACCTAGCAGGACAAGGCAGAGGGATGGCAAAAGGTGATTAGATCTAAAACCAAACACCAATCCGGAAAGGTTCCTAAAAAGGGTGAGGGGACCAATGAAACAAGGATCACTAATCTCGTAGGATCATTAGAAGCATCCAAGACTAAAGCAATGGTGGAAGTCAGGGAAGATCTCATTGAAATTGGTGAGAAATCCAGCAATGAAGGCAATAAAGAATCTGAAGCAGAAATATCAGCCCAGCAATTGAAGGACCAAGACGAAGAAATGGCACCGGTCACTACAGGGGAAACCCTGGGGAAATCAGAGGAAGACTCTGGATCGGAGGAAGAGGAAGAGGAGGAAGGGGAAATCGAAATAAACACACCAAGAATGTCTAAAACAAAAGGAAGGAAATCCAGGAAAGAAATAAGAGAGCAGGAAACCTACAAGGATAAGTTGCAATGCTTCCAGCTAACCTTGTAAAAACTTCTGAAATCCACTAGGAACACCTGCCAGCAAGGGCATGCCCAGAAAGGGATGTCTATGCTCTCCAAAAGTAAGTAATGAGGATCCTCTCCTGGAACTGCAAAGGTCTTGGAAGTAAAATCAAGGAAGAAGCAATGTTAGATCTATCTTCTTTACATCAGCCGGACATCTTTCTGATCCAGGAGACCAAGATGGAGGAAGCAGTCTTCCTCCAAGTTAGTCAAAATTTTGGAAAAACAAGGGAAAAGCTGCAATAAACTCAAGAGGGGCTTCTGGCGGCATGGGAACCCTGTGGAATGATAAGGAATTTGACACCGTTTCCATCAAGTACAACGACCACTGGATCCTCACCCAGCTTAGGCAAAAAGCCTCGAACTCCCTGGTAAGCATCTTCAATATCTACGCTCCCAACTCTATTGCTGAAAAAAATTCCTGCTAGAGTCTCCTGCGTGAGGAAACGAGTAATCTGCAAGGTAATATCATAATTGCAGGTGATCTTAATGTCACCCTAAGTCAAGAGGAAAAGCGAGGTGGATCTTTGGTCAGGGATCCCATAAGAGAGACTGTAGATGAAATCATCCTGGAGTGGGATCTCATGGACATTAAACCTACTTCTGGAAAGTATACCTAGAATAACAAAAGGTTAGGGCCTGGGCATATCGCTGCAAGACTCGACAGGTTCCTGGTCCAGGACTCCTTCCTTCTGCTGGGGCTGAATTTATCTTCCAAAATATTGCCATTTGGAGTATCTGACCACAGGCCCATCCTTCTTGAGATGGCTACTAACAAGAACTGGGGCCCAATTCCATTCAGATTTAACCCCCTGTGGGCAAATCATTCTTCTTTCCTCCAAATCGTTATCGAATCGTGGACCCCCCCGGTCACAGGATCTCCTTTCTACGTTTGGGAGGAAAAGATCAGAAGACTTAAAAAACGCCTTAAACTATGGGCCAAGATTATCCCATCTCCTTCAGATAAAAAAACCCAAGCAGCGCATGAGCTCAAGTCCCACCAGGCTACCTTGGAGGATAAAAACGTGGATGCAGAGGATATACATACTGAAACTATTTTACAAGCGAATCTTCATAAAGCTTGCAAAATCGAGTCTGATTGGTGGAAACTTAAAGCAAGATGCAATTGGCTGGCTGATGGTGATAAGAATTCGAGGTATTTCCATAAGCAAGCGGCACCCAAGAACAATATCAACTGTGTGAAGGAAATTCATATCCAGGAGCGTATTATCAACAGCCATGAAGAAATTCAAAAGGAAGCAACTAGACATTTCAGTGGACTCTTCACGGCCCAGCTTGCCTTGGAAGACGCCGAGATCATGAGTCTGATACCCAATTCTATTAAAACCAGCGATAATGAGTCTCTCACTCAGTCAATTACGATGGAGGAGATCAAGAGAGCCGTTGATGGCATGAAGGACGACAGAGCCTCGGGGCCTGATGGGTTTAACGCTACCTTCGTTAAGATCTGCTGGAACATCATTAAGAAAGACTTAATTAAGATGGTCAGGAAGTCCCAGAGATGCAGTAAAATCGGTGGAAGCACCAATTCTGCATTCCTGGCTTTAATACCCAAAGAGAAGGAGGCCAAATCCTTTGACAGGTTCCGGCCTATATCTTTGTGCAATATAGGCTATAAAATCATCACTAAGGTAATGGCAAGGAGACTCAAACATATCCTCCTGAGACTAATCCCTGAGAACCAAGGCGGCTTTGTCAAAGGCAGGAAGATCTGGGAAAACATCATCTTAGTCCAAGAGGCTATACACTCCAGTTTGAAGAATGGTGATAAAGGAATGGTGGTCAAAATTGATCTTGCCAATGCCTTCGACAGGGTCAGCCATCCCTTCCTTTTCTAGGTAATGCAGAAATTTGGATTCGCATCTGATTTTATCTCTTGGGTCAGGGCTTGTATCAGCAAGCTGTGGATTGCCCCGCTTGTCAACGAAAGAGCTGCTCCCTTCTTCCAAGCTTTGAGAGGCCTGAGGCAAGGATGCTCTCTCTCTCCCCTCCTTTATGCCATCCAAGCCTCTATTCTAAGCTTTCAGCTAGAGGCCGCTAGGCACGACCAGGATCTCCTCGGCATCCAATTGGCTAGAGGCATCAAGGATATTAATCATGTGCAATTTGCGGATGACACTATCTTTCTAGGTGGTCCTAGTATTATTATAGCCCGGCGATTCAAGACTGAACTGAATCATTACTGTCTAGCTTCTGGAGGCCA
Source organism: Pseudotsuga menziesii (assembly GCA_001517045.1). NCBI lineage: Eukaryota > Viridiplantae > Streptophyta > Pinopsida > Pinales > Pinaceae > Pseudotsuga > Pseudotsuga menziesii. The sequence continues at coordinate 12,711 of LPNX010297761.1, forward strand.
AGTCAACCTTAGGAAAATCCAGATTTATGGATGGAACATCAACCCGATGGAAATGTCAGATATCTCCCGGGGCCTCAACATGGGCGGGGTTACTGCCTGGGAGTTCTTCAAGTACCTGGGGGTACCCATCTTCAAAACCAAGGCTAAGAGCTCGGCCTGGAACCCAGTTGTGGAGAAAATTAAAAACAAAATCCAAGGATGGGGATCAACCTGGTTAAATCTGGCTGGGAAGGTAGTTTTAATCAAGGTTGTCTTGAATAGCTACCTGATTTATCAGAGCTCTCTCCTTCTTGCTCCGGTCAAAACCATTAACCAGATAGAAGGACTGATAAGGTCCTTTCTCTGGCAGGGGGCAGTGCTGGAAGAAGCAAGATGTTTGCGTTGGTGAGCTGGAGAACTATTAAGCTACCGAAGTCTGAGGGAGGTTTTCACATCAGAGATATCAGGACCCAAAATTTGGCTATGGGAGCCAAGTTGATCTGGAATCTGCTAGCCCCCAAGCCCTCCAGGTCCAGTCTAGTGCTGAAAGCTAAGTATTTCAGGGGATCAAGGGTTAGATGTCTAGAATATGCCCACGTGATCCAGAATGGAACCACCATACATAAAATATGTCTTAAGGCGCTGCCTCGGTTCATGGACGATCTGTACTGGGTCCCAGGCAATGGGAAACTCATCAATCTTTGGCATGACACTATCCTAGGTAAGATTCCTCCCCATCTACCTCGCCTGCAGCAAAGGATGGACGCGCTGGGGATGAAAACGATTTGGGATATATCCACGTGGGAGAATTCTGAGTACCAGCGATGGGCTGGCTGGAAATTACCAGAGTTTCCTGCTGAGCTTGATGAAGAGAAGTCACAGCTTCTCGTCCACCTGGCTGGGATAGCCCCACTCTGCCAAAATAGCAGGGACAAGCGTGGATGGGGTGAACAAACCGACAAATACTCCACATCTGAAGGCTACCAACATTTTTCAGCAAATTTTAACGTCCCTGCCAATCCCAAAATCTGGAATTATAATTGGAACAACACCTCGCTGCCCAAGATCGACCTCTTCATTTGGACGCTCCTGCATGGAAGAATTCTCACAGGCGAGAATCTGGAAAGGAGAGGGATCGCTAGGCCATTTAGATGCCCTTTATGTGCGACTGCTGGAGAAACTATCACGCACCTGTTCTTACAGTGTCCATATGCCAATTCAGTGTGGAATGATGTGCTGGATCGCTAGGGAGGATTAAGGAGGCTGCCGGTAAGTATTCATGATTGCTTTTACAATTGGGAAAACCTTTACCAAGGTGAGCTGTTCGAGAAGAGGGGTGTGAGAACCTGCTGGTTAAAAATCCCAAAACTAATCTACTGGTGTTTATGGAATGAAAGAAACTACATGATTTTTCAGGAAAAAAACCAGCCCACGTGGAAGACAACCATCAAAACTCAAGCCTTGCTCATGGAGGTTATAAGTATCTCGAAGATCCCCAGCAACAAAGGATCTCTAACGGACAAAGAAAAAGAGTGGATGCGAAGTCTCAAGCCCCTGGCTGTTAAAATTGTTGATGCTAAGAAATTGGAGGAATGGGATATCAGGATGGATAATTCTTAGTTTGGCAATTGGCTAAAAGAAAGGAAAATTTTTAAACTCTTCTTTGACGGGGCTTCCAAAGGGAACCCAGGAAAGGCCGGGGGTGGTGGAGTCATCATCAACCCAGATGGGGAAGTCGAGGTGGAATACAGCTGGAATATTGGTTATGAAACTAATAATATGGCTGATGCCTATGGGCTATGGCAAGGCCTAAAGCAACTGCTGGTTAAAAAGGTGGATGAGGTCATGGTTTTCGGGGACTCCAGGATTATCATCCAGGCAATGAATGGTGATAGAAGAAGTGATAACATTAGGATAGCTAGATTGATAAGGAGAATTAGGTCCATTACCAAGCTGTTTAGAAAGGTTAGCTTCTATCATATTCTCAGGGATCTTAATGTTTTGGCGGACACTGCAGCCAATAAAGCCATAGCTGCGGACCTAAATGGTCTAATTGTTAATTCGGTTGTAAAAAGTGACATTCCTCCTTAGCTCCTCGGATGGTCATTGACTGATCGTAGTAGTTACTGGGTGAATGTTGTTATGTGCTTTTCTTCAGCGGCCTGAAATTTAATAAATTTCATAACCGTTCCTGTTAAAAAAAATTAAAAAAATGAAGGGACCTGGGCAAAGTGTATTTCATTAACATATTCCCAAACAAGTTGCAAAGTTAAAATTACTTTGAGCATAAACTCACTCCTAAACAAGATAACTAATAATTTCAAAATATAACTATTACAGAATATAACAAATGAAAGAAAACAACCAATTAATGTACAAACATGCAAATCAAAATTACTTCTTTCAACTTAATTTAGACCAACTTAGCAAATAAAAGTGCAAAGAACAATATCCAAGTGTTAAAGATACACAAATTGCAAAAAACATTGTTTCTTGAACTTACACAATAAGTCCAAATTCACGATAGAAATTTCTTTCCCCAGCACAGCTGCATACGTAAATATTTGCAAATATTACCAAAATGTGCAATTACACAAATAAATAGTTTTTAGCTTTGCTTAAGGGCAGAACGCCATTTGGCAAATAAATCTAGAATGTCATCAACTTCCTGAAAATGAGCCTTCCTCAACTGAATTTCGTTCTTGCAAATTTGGGAGGAAATTTCCTCCCTTCTGATTTTTTTCCATTCTTTGATGAACAACTTTATTCGAGCTATCGAAGCATGGGGAACTTCTATCCATTTCTCAATCTCTTGCATTGCCAACTGACTGATTTGTTGGATCAACTCTTTGGTCTCATCAAACTGCTTTTTCACTTCTTCTAAATGAACTTTAGGACAAAGTGCCTCACTGAGAGGTTCCAAAACAGGTAAACTCAAATAGGTTAGCAAATTCTTTGAAGTAGACCACCTGTTTTCACCAACCTTTTGTCCTGCATTGACTACAACTTCAACTCAATCGCACATAGCCTCCCATGTTTCAATGGAAACTTCGGTTGTTTTCAGCTCTAACTTGTCTAAAATTCGCAAGCCATCTTGTCTTTCCTTAATATGCTTTTGCCAACCTCTTACTTGCTATAAAGCAGTGGATGCTGCTCTCATCCGATGATGGTGATCCTCAAGAGTTTCAGAATGCTTGATAAACTTGTTGTACATGCCTTGCATCTCATCAAAACAACTATACAAATCTATCACAACCTGTCGAAATTCTTCGTGTATTTTACAAAGTACGTGTTTAAAATCCTCAGGTCTCACATCAACAAAAGAGTAGCCTTTTGAGGCTAAATGGACATCTTTCAGTTCTTGATTGACAAGATCAATTTGCTCTGCTTGTTGCTGATTCACAACCTCTGCATTCCGAAGCTGGTGCTTGGCTTCTTCAACTTTCTTTTTCCATTCCTCTATTTTGTCTCCATGTTCTTGTTTCAACTGGCCAATCTATTGTTCATGCCTCTGTTGGGTTTCTGCTAACTCCCGTTTGCCCTTCTCCAATTCCTTTTGTTTTTCACCAAGAGCCAAACTTAATTGTGAAATAGATTGAAAATTAGCTCCAACAAAAACTCCCATGGCAGCTGCTATCTCCACTGCCCCTTGCTGCATATCACTTGTGTCTACCTTCCATATGACTTGACCAACGACAGACACATTTTTGGTTGAGCTTTCTCTGGCTCTCTTGGCTCCCCTTTTAACCACAACTTTATCCTTTTTACTCCAATAATATTTTCCAAAGTATACCACTGCGTCTTCTCCAAAATCTGTGATAACTTCAGAAGATGAAATGCTTTGCTGGCGGATGGTAACCAAAGGATTTGTTTGGGTTTGATTTAATGGAATGTCTATGCTAAGAGGGAGAATATTCATACGAGAAGAAACAAAAGTAAAGGTGAGTGATGTAAAAGAATTAGATATAGGCAAATCCTCCTTTTGAGGAAGAGTCATACAGACATAATGAATGTCGTCCTGAAAAATATAGAGAACTGGGGATGTAGTGATAGGCTGAGGCAATGAAAAGGAAGAAGGAGAACTGTGAATAGGTGAGTCTAATGAATTGGTGAACATGCTAATAGTAGTTGCCATTATTGATGACAAATTTACCTCAAGAAAACAATGTTGGAAAGATGATGTACCTAACATACTGGAAAACCTTTGGATATCGGGGATAGATGACACAACGGTAGTCATAACAGCCTCAACGTCTTCTTCCATGTTCATATCATGATTCTCAATCTGAGCTGACGATAAACAAATAACCTTTTATACATAAGGTTCTTGCATAGGTGTATCTGGGATCGAACGTTCTTGAACAAGTCTCTCCTCTTTCTTGCAATTGAGATCGAAGAAATCAACTTTTCTTTTGTCCGTGCTTCTAGTAGTTGAGCCTATTCAAAAACTGCTAAAATCTTGTCTTTTAGGATTTACTTCAGTTAACTCTGCCTTAGTTTGCAGCTGAGATCTGACTTTTTCAAAATTTCTTTTGAGTTTTTCCCCTTTCTCTGACATATCTTCGATTGTTGTAAGAGAGGGGCTCGATGGGCCTTCAAGAACACCTTTTCCCTTGTTCTTAGGTTGAGCAACAACATTAGCAACATACCTTGCTGCATGTTGTCTCGCTTCTTCTTCTCTCTTCTGCTTCTCAAGATCTTCTTTTATTCTGAGTTTATCTTCTCTTTCTCGCGGAGTTCTTCTCTTAAGATGCTTTTGAAATAGGTACAAATGAGACTTTATCTCTAGATCAATGATTTTACCAATTGCCTCCTGAAAAGTGGTAGCTGCTCGGAACATGGAATCATCAGGCTGATTTTGATGAACATATTGAAATTTTACATGCTCATGAGCAAATAGATTAGCCAAATACGCCACTGGATCATGCATTCTTTTCGGTTCCTCCCCCAAACTCATAAAATAAATCTCTTTTCCCAACAAGGACGCATGAACAGGATTCTGTACCATAAGATTTCCAAGATTCATAGGAAAATTGGGCCAAGCCTTCTTCTTATGTTTGGTCAACTTGGAGAAAGCGCCATCAATCATAGTTTGATAGGCAAATTCTTGAAGCACTTTTCGGTCTAGAACTATTATGGGAAGCAAGTGCACTATATTGCTGCCTCAAATCCTTATGCAAGAGAAATATTATCCTACATACCAGTCGCCATACACTGAAATGAGTTCCCTAGCTTTTTGAGAGAATGTAGGAGCTTCAACTTTAAAATTTTTGTAGTACATTGACCCGAGAAATAGGTCACAGAGCTCATAGACACGAGGTATGAAATTGTCATCCCACATATCAACGCAATATATATGGACAAGTGGACATTTCTCACTCCAATTCCAATTTAGCTCCGGGAAACAAGAACACGCCGAAAATGCATCCATAACGAACCCTGACATGTAAAGAGATGGTTTCCGGTTGGCCGGGGTTCTCTGATATTTTTCAATTTCCTCCTGCAAATTGCAAAACAGAATTTGCGCCCGGTTGAAATAATCACCTGTAAGCAACACATGGTTCGCCATAGGGGCCCATTTCGCTTTGAATAAGGAACAGTTGGGTAAGCCAAATAACCTGCAAAACATGGCGGCCAACAACGAGAAAGGCTCTCTGAACCAAGAAACTGGATATGCCGAAAGTGAAACAGGAATCACTAGTGTTGGGTCTTCCAGCCAAGATTTCACCACTTGTTCGTTATTCAATTTGGCAAGGGTTTCGTCAAAAAATTTCTGCAAGAAAAGATGCTTGGGAGTTGCCAAAGCATAAGCCCTAGCAAACACATCTGGATGAAACAAAGCAATAGAGACATTCTCAATATCATTAAACATTCGTTGGTTAAGGTCGATGTGGTCAAATTCCCACTTAACAGGGTCTGTGTAAGGCATAAAAAGAGGTCTCGCCGCAACGCAATGGAGTTGAGAATTGCGTATGTGCATGTATAAAGGTTGGTCATGAGCAATAGAGGAAAAATCATCACTGTAAAAAATAACATAAATTCTGGACCAGTCCACATACGAGGAGTCAGACACATACCCACTGGTGTCAGTGAAAACACCAACATTGGGATCTTTGATTTTCTGCTCTTGAAGAGCCGTTTTAGATCTGGTATTCCTGGTCGTAGCATATACCTTCTCTGATTGAATTTTAACAACCATGTCTAAAAACGATGAGAGTTTAAATTTACCAGAAAAAAACGGTCAGGGAGTGAAAACTTACAGGTCAAAATCACAAGTCTACGTGCTGGGACACAGAGAAAATGCACAGTAAAAAAACCCTGGGCAGAGTGAAAAATCCTAAGTTCGATTCTTTAAAAATCCAACTAAAACGGCTACAATAATCTTGACCGTAAATTTTGTATGGATCAACGGGCAAGATCAAACAAACACCATAAGATATAAAATTTGAAAACATTTACGCTTCCGATTTGCGAAATCGATAACCCGAGATCGAGAAACAAACATTCAGTTGAAAAATTAAGTTTGTTTCCCATTTCCGAGATCCGCAATATCGTAAATCACAAATTGGGAAAGCAAAGAAAATTATTAGGAAAATCACGTAGTAAATATTGGACAAACAAACTTGTGCGATACTCGGAAATCAAAAGTTCCACTTAGCGAAAGTAGATACAGTCAGAATTCCACATTCTACTTTCTGGATTTCTTAATTTTCGATTTCCGATACTTGGAAATCGAGAAATTATAATTTCCAGTTTCCCAAGGTAAGTCACAAAGGTTGGGTTGCCCAAAGACACAATATTTTTACCCTCTCCACCTTTTTTTTTGCACCTCTCCATGCAAATGCTAGTTAATATATAATTTTGTATAATTGTTAAAATTAATTTTTTATTATTATAATGCCGGTCTATTGAGTTTGCATACATTAAATTTGAAATACTTGAAATCTGACCATGTAACTTTGAAGTTTAGTATTGAATTTACCAGAATAGTTCAAGTCCAACAATATCCTACTGGTCAATTTACCACATGGTAGGAGCACTGAATTTACCGCACTCGGTCCCACTTGAACGCACCATGTATAGTTAAATTAAATTCGAGATTCCCCAGTTGTATGTTGGGCTCCTAGGAACAATTCTTGAAAATTTCTGTAAGGAGCACTGAATTTACCGCACTCGGTCCCACTTGAACGCACCATGTATAGTTAATTAAATTCGAGATTCCCCAGTTGTATGTTGGGCTCCTAGGAACAGTTCTTGAAAATTTCTGTAAGCTGCTAAAATCTTTAAGAAAGTCTATCCAATGTAGATTTATAGGTTGTTTTTCTTGAAAACACCGAGTAAATGATGGGATTCGGCAAATTGCCTAGGCTGCTTTTATATTTCTGCTGTGGCACTCCAGGACTGGCCTCACAAAAACATCTCCAACGCCCTGTGCGAGCGCTTGGGCTGTGGTGGCACAGAACCCTCTCGAGCGCTCAATCCTCTCCAAATACCCCCCAAGAACCTCAAAATCCCAATGAAAAATCCAACCAAATCGATTGGTTGGGCCCCAGGCTGACTTCCGTAGTGAAAGAGCTCCAAAACATCGAGCGGAAGCAGAACCAGCTTGAGGCAAGCGAAGGTGCGGGGAACGATTCCGCTAAGCTCACCGATAGCAGTGATGATGAAGGAGAAGAAATGGAAAGACGGGCTTCGTCAACCCAAGTGGAAATATGCCATCCGTGGCCGGAATGGATTGAGTTTGTGGACCGTCTGGTGGAGGGGCAGTATTTCAGTCTCGGGCGGGCCAACGTAGGTGAGGCTAATGATGATGATGATGATGTTGTCGATGATGTACGTGGTGGCAATGAAGAGGATGTAAGGGTTTTGAAAGGTCTAAGAAGCGCCTGTAAAAGATTTGGTCGTGAGCGCTTCGACATCATACGGTAAACATTTCACATCGCTCACAGCTTTCGTTTCCTTAATGAATTGGGTTTTCGTTTTTCTGAAGGCTTTAGTCAAATCCATTTTCAGGTTATTTGAATTCAATAAATATTCTTTGTGTAGCCTGCATAATTGGCATTTTTATGCCAAGATTTAGCCAATTTTTTTACCATACGCTTAACGATTACATTTCATAGAGCGAGTGTGCCATTGCTTCAATGGCCAAACCCCTCGTAGTCCCCAAACTCATCCACACTTTGAACGATTCCCCAACTTCAGTTTGGTCTTTAGGCCAGTCTTCACAAATGCACATAGTAAGTCCACAGGTTTTGAAAGTTCCTAGGATGAAATGAAGTTTGGAAAAAATCCTGCAGAAATTAGGAAAATTACTCTACAGGAATTTATACTATACATATTGCATGGTTAGCTATATGAGCTGATCCCTCATGTTGATCGCTACTCCATTGTTATGCTACTTCCTATTCTCCGTCATTATTATTTTAATCAGCTCGGAGAATCAGAAACACATTACCCTCCATAAGACTTTGCACATAATCTCCTGAGGCTTTTTCATATTATGTTCGTGATAGCGATAGGAGTTGATAGACGCGTTGGATTTGAAATCCCTGAAAACCCATAATCAACCTTTTCTGGGAATCAAAATGTCAAGTTGACCGGCGACCAGAACCATGTGCAATCAAGATTTTTTAACAAAAGTCTAGACCTCATACAGTGGCATCCAGTGGGATGCCTCGCCCAAAGTTAATTCTGTCAGCCTGTCTAAGATCTCGGCTATACAGACTTTCAAGACACTAATAAATGTTAATGGTCATCATGAGTGATTGAAATATTATTACCCAAGAAAAACACCCACTATTACAGAGATTAAACCTTCGGGCTTGCATGCTGAAACAGTGAAACTAGCTTTCAGATGTACATATATCTTTTGCTTGTGATTTCCAATTAGCACACTGTTTGTTGTACTGCGCTGATAATAAGATGCACTTTCAAGGTTAACCCCTATCCATAACGTTTCAGTTTGCCATTTGTCTATGTTTCTTTTTGTGATGAAATCCTAATCGTTTTGCCGGCAAGACAATTTTTTTTTTCATGTTTACTTATCTGTAGGCCTCAGAATTAGTTTCTGAGAGTTGATTTGAGTGCGCAATTCCGAGTTACTAACATTTGTCCCATTACGAGGATTGTGGAACCAATTTAGGTCAAAGCCAAAATGTCTTGCGAATGACGATTTTTTTTAAACAAAATCTCAGGCCCCACTAGGAGGGTCAGCTTGCCCATATTTGAGTCTGTTAGCTCATCTCAACACAGTATTTTATAGTCTCCCAAGATGCTAATGAACTCCAGTGAGAAACACGAGCGATTGAAATATTCTAAAACCAAAAAGAGGGTTCATTGCTTCCTAGTGCAAAACCAAAACAAATGCCTAGCGAAAGTGTTGATTATTCTTCCCATTAGATTGCAAGACGACGAATAACATAGAAAGACTTTAAAACCTGAGGCAAACTACATAGCACTTTTAACCAAATAAAAATCTGCATCAAATGCTTAAAATACAACGCACTCTCAGTCAATAATGCATGCAACATGGGAAAAGCAAGTAGAGCAGAAATTATGGTAAAACAATTTGAGTACACATTAGATTGACATAATAATACAATAGAACACTGAAAGAAATGCTCAGTGAAAAACATAACAATCGTCAGTATACCATTGTCCATTGTCAAAGTTGAGTTAAGAGAACATGTCTAAGAGGTAGTGAAATTAGTTCATCATGCCTTGATCCAAATTTGAAAGGTGCTCATTGCCTTGAATGGGTTTGCTCCATCTTGGAAAAACTTTGTCTAGGGTGTATGTGCTTGGGAGACAATTTTCCTACTTATGATAAGCTTTGGGATGATTGTGTAGGAAGATATATGGTTGGAATAATGTTCATTGAAGCAAAAGGAATGTGAACACTGAAGACCCGCCCCTTTAGGGAGGATGAGGAAGTTAAACAAGAAAGAGAAAAAAAGGAAGATTAAAGCCAAGGTAAGAAATATTTGAGTAATGTGAAATGTTTTAGGTGTCACCGTAAGGGACATTATGCTAGCCAAAGCCCAGAGAAGAAGGGAAAGGCTATGCAACAGAAACAGGCTGCACAGAGTGCAAGTACTATAGCAGGAGTGGATGAGTTACGTCCCAACTTGAGACTACCTTCTCCATGGTCTCTTGTTTACCTTCTAACGTTGTGTCAAGTGTTGGGTGGTGTTATCACTCGGAATTTACCCTTTGTTGTGAGAGGATAATCCCAAGGTAGCCACAAAACCAATCTTTAGGAGGAAAGCTGGCTTCTATCATTCCAAAGAGGGATCTCTCAATAGATAAACACAAAGGCCAGATATATTTGAAAGAATTGAAATTTAATGAGAATAATGGCTGAAATAGGTGGTCATTGGGCATGGAGTCGAATGTGAAAAATAATTAAAGACAGTGCTTTGCAATGGAGTTCTTAACAGAGGCAGGGTAGTCACTCTTTTACAGTCAAAATGCTGGTTGTCTGGTGATAAGGAAGAATAAGAAACAGTCCATTAATGGGCATCTAAAGATGAATCCAATATTGACTTTAGTGGAAAAGCTTGTGAATGCTTGAAATCAACGAATCAGAGCATAAAAGTATGAATTCTGATCCAATATACACTTATTCAAACATGAAACTATAACAAAATAGAAAGATACACAGGAAACACATTCACATGAAGGAAAGTAAGTACGGATTGTAAAATAAATAACACAAGAATCTCTGGTAGAAAACCTGCTTGGCTCTGAAATCTTTTTATTAATCTTGAAGCTGTCTTACAAAAATCAGTTCTTGCTCACAGGTGCCAACCCTCATCACATTGCAAAATGTTGCTTTTATACATTAAAAAATGTCCTTGAGCTGATAACTGCTTACATACTAAAAACTAAGTTGCACCGAAACGGATACGGGAACGGATACGGATACGAGGAGGGAAACGGATACCACAAATTTTGAAAAATGTGGGATACGATACGGCAGCAGACTTATATATATATATATTAAAAAGGCCATGAGACATACATACTTTAGACTACCATTCATCAATTAGATTTAAAGCTAAGTTACCAAGATACGGATTCGGATCCGGATCCGGATCCGGATTCGGATACGGATTCACGCGATTTTTTAAAACCCAGGATCCGGATACGGCGGGGAAACGAGAAGTACAAACAAATATAAAATTATTTTTATAATAAATAGAAAAATAGAATGAAGAAACAAAACTATTTAGGAAACACAAGAGTAGAACTATAAGTTATTGCCAAAAAATAGAGTGCATGTACCATAACTGATAATTTGATAAGTTGTGATATTGATAATATTAAAAACCATTTTAGCATGAACTTGAAGCAGGTCATAATAGTGCTTGTGTGAGCCATCATAATAGTGCTTGTGTGAGCCACATCCACATGTTCCTATTAGCAGGGAATAATGTGGTTTTCTTGAATGCTATGGCAAGACTACAGAACAATGTAGGTCAAGTGAGCAACAACATAGTACATAAAGATAGATCAACCCTTGACAACAAACCTTGACCATAAAAATATATCAAATAAAAACATTGAGAGTAGACTTTGATATTGATATATAAGAGTTCATGAGCATATTTTGACATAAGGATAGATCAGACCTTGAGCAGGAATGGGGTTTATGCTTTTAGCCACTAATGTTTAGAGTTTTTTAGGTTTTTCATTAAAAAATAATTTTTAGGGGATCAATGGGTCATAGAAGCACTGGAAGTTGTAGGATCTGTTTGAAAATTCAGGAATTGTTTGATTTTTCACAGGATCCGTTTGAAAATTTCAGGATTTTTTTTAATTTTTCACAGGATCCATTTCATGGGACTAGGATACGTTTCCTTTTGCAGGGATACGTTTCCATGGTGGATCCGATCTGGATACGTATCGGATCCATGGATCCGCGGATCCTACACACTGGGGTGGTGGATCCGGTAACACAGATTTAAAGGTAGTTGTTTCATTTATAACAATTAAAATCAGCAAACTCAAATATTGTCTTAAATAATATTCTTCTATCTCAAGTGCCATAGATAAGTCACCCGCTAGCAAGCATTTAAACAGGAACATGTCAACTACTTCTAAACATCGATTTCAAACCCTAAAATTATTTGATGGATGTATCCAAATGTTACCATCTAACAAATATTACGTTGTTTACACCTCTAGAAAAGTGTTAAAATTTGTGATTAAACACAATTTTTTTATGTAAGACAGACTCAACTATGTTGTATTTAGGTTGGTCCACTCACTGACGAGACAATCAACTAGGCAAGTGAGAGTCAATTGACCAACCGATTGGTTCCAAAAGTGACTAACTAACTGGCTCTTAAAGGGCCTAAATTCATAGAATTGTCTATGATTTGCAACCGACTTGGATATTCAAATTTGACATATTCAACCATGTTTTAAGGGGATTAATTAAGCACACAAGTATAAATAAGTGAGCTCATGTTTTAGTGCAACTTAGGTGTAAGTGTGATGACATGCAATATTGCATTCTATGCAATAATACTATCTCTAGACACCAATGAGTTTCCTTGGATATGTTGTTTATGTTTTATGGTTTATACTAATAAAAATGCTTGAAATAAGATTAAAATATCACATGCACATCTTATGGAGAACTGGCTCAACGGCGCACCATCATAATTCTCTCCACAACATAAGGATAGGGATATGAGTGTATTAGCAATGGAGTAAATAAGGCCATAGGTCAAGGGTTCATACTAATTCAAAAAGGACAAGAAGAAAACTGAAGTTTGTTGGAAGATTATTGGAAATATGTGTTGGTTTATGTAACCCTTCATAAATGTAGTACGCTATTTTGTATGGCTAAAGTTGCCATTGTATCAATTTTGATATGCAAGTTGATTTATCACATATGCAAGTCATTGGGGTTTATTTAAAATGAAGTTGTGAGGAATTGGCAAAAAAACTGAAAAGAAAAAAAAGAAAAAAAAGTCATTGTACTTCTACACTAGGCTGTGAAACTATCACTATAGTAGACAAGCATTTGATACAATAAAATGTCCATAGATCAATGATTTTTTGAACCAACGGTAGGCCTCTATCAATTTTGGAAAATTACAACGAAACACAATCAGTGAGACATAAGATGTCAAATTACCATTCACCAATTTAGGATTAAGGTTTTGCTCTTGATTTATAAGCTTTGAGGCTTTATATCTATGTTTTGAGGTTCAATTTAGGGTTATGGTTTTATAGTTTGCCTTTGGGGTTATTTATTTGTTTATTTTCATGTCAAAAAATCAATATTTATAGTAAAAAACTTACCTTGTAGCAACTGAAACGTTTTAGAAAATCAGGAAACTGCTGGAAACGTTTAAGGAAATGGCTGGAAACTCTGGAAACGTTTCAGGAAACGGCTGGAAACGGGATGGAAACGTTTCTAATTTTTGGATACGGCTTGGAAACGTTTCAGTGGCGTTTCCAAGCCTTATCCCCTCCGTTTAAGTCTCCGAAACGGGGAACGAAGTTTCCCCTCCCCTTCCTAGAAGTTTCCGGTAACTAGTCGAAAGTAACTATCTTATTACACTTGTCACTTGACTCCTAACAAACTAAGTATTCAAAAATCTATTACATTATTCAAAATAAAACTTGTCTTCAAATTGGCTCAAGCCTTATGATGAACTCTTCACTGATGTAATTTATACTTTGTTCTGCCAAATTTTTCTATTGTTTTCCACTAGTCTACAGATGCCAGCTCTAGATTCGCCATTTCTTTTGCCAACACTCTCAATTCCACATGATCTACATATGAAATAGGTGGCAGCTGGGTATAACCTGCCCTGAATGTATTAATTATTTCAAAATCCACTGCCAATTTATCAATCATAATTTTCTTTGACAAAGATTGGTTCATGTCTTCAAATTTCCTATGATCTAATCTACATTTGACCAATAATTTTTGATACTCTGACTGAGATAAAAGTTTGCCATCTTCTTCCCAAAAGGAAGGCAAACTTTTCTGAAAAAGGGACACAAATGAACCTTTGAAAATCTTTACCTGATGCTGCATTATATCAATCTTGGCCTGCACAGTTTCTATGTGTTGATATTTTCCTGCCACTTTTCTAGCCCAAGTGATCACTGTAATTCTTTCCTTGATACCCATTGTCCTCAAATCTTCTTTAGATAGAGTATTTAGGGAATTAATTGTGATTTTGGTTGTGTCCACTGGATTTTTATTCAAGGCCTCATTTACTACTGTGCAACTTTGTTTAGCAACGTTTATTACCATCTCTTTCTCCTGAATATAATTTAAGATTAACAGCTTCTGCAATTATCATATCCCAGATGAGATGTCTGGCTCCCTGCATTGGTAGTTGTCCGGATAGTTGCTTTACTAACTTCTCATTTTTATCTAGCAACTCTTTATTTTTGTTCTCCAATGCTTTCCTCTTTTCTTCTTCCTTTCTGACTGCATCAACCAGATTTTGATTCTGGCTTTTTAAACCAACAATTTCTAAGTCTCTTATACTTACCTATGACATAGCTTGTACAATAGATTCAATATTTGTTTATGCAGTAGGTTGAACTATTTGTACTTTGTCTTCCTTATTTTTATCTTCTTTCTCTTTTTCTAAAATCAATTGATTTTCATTTAGAACATCTATCTTGGCAATCAAGAAAACTCTTTCTTTTTCCCATTTATTTTTCTCTTCAACAAGCTTCAATAACTTTGCCTTACTGTCATTCAATTCTCGAGACAATATCTCCCTTTCTTTTTCCAATTCTGTCAATTCAAAAGCTTGAATTAATTGTGTTGCAGGGATTTTTAACTTCTTTTTCAACAATTGGATGGTATTTTTCTTCTCTGCCAGGATCTTCTGTGTTACCTCTCCTTTATCAGTTTTATTATCAATGGTCAACAAATCTCCCTGAAGCTTCTTTATTTGTTGCTTGTGCACTTTATTTTCTACCTTCTCTTGTCTTAGTTGATTTTCTACTTTAGGCATGGTAGATTGCAGCTTGGATACTTTGAGAGTAGCTTTCATCAAATCACTGTAGATAACTTCTCCAGTCTGCTTATGCATGTGAATCATATCAGGCATTGGAATGGCCTTCAGAGTTAATCTCATCTCAGCTATTCTGTTCTTGGTGGCAACTGCTAAATTTAAAGTATTCTTGGTATGATCTTTAGCAGTGACCAGTGAGACCTCCTAGCTTGATATATTCTTGATTTTTGAATATAATGTTGAAGATATCTCCTTATCTTTCTTATACCTGTCATACAAATAAGCTTTGGATTTAAATTTATCATTGGATGTTTCTGATACCTCTGAAAATTCATATTCTTGTATTTCAAAGGCTGGGCCTTTGACCTTTCCTTTTCCTTTCTTATTTCCAGTTTCAGTTACCTCTACCAATTGTTCTTCAGACCCAGTCTTTTGTCTCTTAGATGATTCTGAACTTTCTTCTTCCTCTGTCTCCATGGCCTCTAAATGAGTTCTCTTGCTTGGCATTTCTACTTTGCTTGGAGTGGGTGCTATTACTTTTGTTGATTCTATTATAGCCATGGCATTTTTCTGTAGAACCTTTGCATCTTTCATATGTATTTGATATTCCATCCAATTTACTCTCTTAGATAATCCTTCCACTACTTGATGCTCAAATGCCTTGTTCTTGTTCATTTGCCTCCTTTGTGAAATAATATGGTGTGGGTCATAATTGATTGCAAAAGCTTTCTTGAAATTAATCTCCTGTAGCAAACTTTCAATTACAGCGAGTGCAACTTTACTTTTGATAATGAATGGCCCAACTACCCATGGAAACTTAATCTCAGTGGCTTTCTTAAAACTAATAAAATGTTCATTCTCCACAATTAATTTTTGTCTTATAAATTCCAAGGCAAAAACTCTAAGGGTTAGGAATGCTGGCAAAATATATGGTTCATGAGTAAAGCCATACACCTTGATTATAGTATGCTCTTCTAACAGAAGACAACCCCCTATTTTCCTATCAGGAGCAAATTGCAAAGTCTCCTTCATCTTTGGTAACACTCTAGGCATTTTGTTCTGAAATAATACTTTATGCCCCTCTTCCATCAATAAGTTCATAAATTTGAAAAAATCATCACTGATTTCTGCAGTAAGTACCATCCCTGGGAACTGCAAGTTTTTTTCATTGAAAAAACATGAACATTTTGATCAAGTATGATTGAAACTTGAAGTGTTTGGTACTGTGGAAATTCACTAGCTGAGAATGTATGGTTTTAGCTATAAATTCATCAAATTTAAGACAAGGGGGTTGAGGGGATTGACACTCAGACTGACTCACACTGATTTTGAATAATAGACTCATTAATAGCTCATGAACAAATCTGTCTGTATCTAGACCTAAAAATTGACTCAACAGTGAATTAACTAGTTTTGACTCCTCATTAAATAGGTTGATATCAAGGGGAAAAGGCTGGTTAGGAAGGGATACATCAGATCTAAAACATTTGAGAAAAATGGCTGCTTCTCTTCAATGGTTGCATGCCTAAACAACTGGATTCAGTCTTCTTCTACAAATTCCTCTCGGATCTGGGTGAATGAAGGCAGAACTGCAAGAGAATCTCGGACAACAAGGGCGTTTACTGAACAGAGGATTTTGGTCTTAGCAACGTCCATTATTACTCTCTCAGAGGAGGAGTAATTTGATGCACACCAGTCAATAAAATCTGGGAAATTTAGGGTTTGTTCTGGATAGAAATGGTAAAAATGGGTTGGAATACGCCGTGTAGATCAGTGCCCTGGTCCTTAAAGGCTTCTAACTTGGTTTTTAGCTGGCGAATGGAACCAAAAGACAGAACAATGTTGAATATGGCACCATCTCTATCTTCAAAAATTTCATCCAACTTATGGAACTCTAAAGCTTGTGTCTCAACTTCACCTCCGCTATCCATTTTCAAATAATACTAGGCGGGTGAAAACGTGGCCTACCTGCAGCTTGACGACTGGAAAGATAGTTGTTTGGCTTGGCTTCGTCCACGCAAAAAATGCTTTCTTCTCCCAATGTACAATATGACAAATAACCCTTAAACACATGCTCCCTCTTTTTATAATATTCTCGAAAAGGTGGTTTCTGAATCAAGGAAAGTGGTTTCCTCCTACCACTTCCTTCTAGCGGAGCCCTTCTCTGTCAGCCACATGGAAGGCGGTATATTTTCCGCTGGGGAAATGTTCTTTAACCTCCATGCATGTCACAAGAGTGGATCTCTTTTTAATCATAGATTGAATATGTCTCTCCCTTGAACCGTTGATCTTAACTACCCTTTAACTTTAACCTTTTTATTCCGCTGCATAACACCCTATATATATATCGTGCAATTTCCCTCAGCGAATCATATATCCATCGTAGATTTATTTGATCTTCATCGCACACCGTCGATTGCCTTTACCCTTTCACCATCGCCTTTATTTCCACCATCCTTTGATTTTCAAATTAGTGCGCAGCTTCTCCGGGCGGATCACCTAACAGCCATTGATCTCATCCATCTGTTATACTGAATGTTGATCAAGGGTGGTCTTTAATCGTTCCACTGATCCTTAATTTGTTATTGGCCATGCACGTTTTCCCAGCGGACCCCATCTCCGCCATTGATCTTGCCCATCTTTCATCTTCATCGTCGATTTAGGCTACTCTTTATTTTATTCACCCATTCTCGATTCATCTTTTTCCACGCATCTTCTCACAACAGATTTCATATGCACCGTTGATCTTATCTGCCTTTTCCCTTGCCCTGTATCTGAATGGATCGTAATCCTTTCCGCCGATCACCAACTTTACTTTTACTTTGCAACTTTAAACAACAGATCCACCACCTGCCGTAGATCTTTCTGCTTGACAATCTTGGCCGTTGAAACCTTCACTATATACCATAAGCGCCATTTCTTTATTTTTAGCCTATTACAAGCCTAAGCTTATGGTTTTATGAGAAAATAAAAGCCTCGGTCTTCAACTTAGCACCCATTTCATCACCTCCTCGGTCATATTGCCAAAATTTTCACCTACAAGATTCTTATTTCACCTTAAGCCCCGTTGTCTGCCGAATGCACACTAGCAGCATAAATCTTCTGAAAGCTGTCTCCTCACTTATGAAAGTGGGAGAGGTGTGGCCTTGGGGGCAAGCACAGAGCTAGGTACTGTCACCTACTCCTATCTCCTCCGTTCAGGCGAACTCCTAACGAAGCCAACGGGGGTAGTCCCTAACAAAGAGTTTCTATGACTCAATGTATTTTAAGTGTTTTTGGTGTATGGTGATGCAGATGGGTGCTGTTAAGGAGTTTATTATAGTGAAAAGATCACAGATTTAAAATTTAAATAGCACAAAGGTATACTTGCAATAACTTAAGGACAACACAACTGATTGATTTAAGCAAAGGCATCCGCAATGAAATAAAATATGCACTTCAGATATATAAATGAAATGAGCACAAGACCAGTGCCTATCCGATGGGTAACGGAGTCAAGATTGTAGTGCTTGGGATGCAAAGATACATGCGTTCAGTGTGTTTGTGAGATCATTTTGCAAGTGTTCTTTGTAAATTTTATAAATTTTTAGTGATCTTGATTATTATGGCTAAGAACACAAGGTATCA
>LPNX010297761.1:33155-83509 GCA_001517045.1 Pseudotsuga menziesii
CGAGAGCTCCTACTAGATGCAATCCCCGAAGACACAAACACTCACTGCAAATTGATTAGAAGCCTAAGTACTAGATTGTTAGTCTTCAGTAAACATAATAATCAAATTGCAATACAAGGGTAGGGTGAAAGAGATATTACTTCACATAGGATGAAGACATAATGCCAAAAGCCCATCAAATGACCTCCAAAGTCAATATTTTATTAACAAAAAGAAACTTACAAATTCCAGCAGAGTTTCTATGCCAAACTCTCCATCCTGAAGAGAGTGCAATGCACCTCTCTTTATACAAAAACTCTACCACCTAAAACCTAAAACAGACTCGGCACTTGAAGAGAGCCAACAGCATAGGCAACAGATCCAATTTTCCCAATCAACTCCTTGGAAGCATCACCTGTCAAATAAGAATTGGCCAGTGTATACACGTGAGTCCTTTGAGATCTGCGTGAGCTTTGAAGGAGAAGAAGGCTGAGCTGAAGAAAGGTTAACTCGCAATTTGAAAAGAGCCGAGCCGTGTGGTGGCCAGAAATTAAGGACGACGCTAACCAAACATACGAGTGCGAGCTCCAAGCCTTTGTTTGACGTCATACTCCATGAGATAACTCATAACCATTCTCATGAATTGGTAACATGTGCCATGGTTTAAGGTACAATGTTTTAAGTGGAAGGGGTCCACCCA
This sequence comes from Pseudotsuga menziesii, assembly GCA_001517045.1. NCBI lineage: Eukaryota > Viridiplantae > Streptophyta > Pinopsida > Pinales > Pinaceae > Pseudotsuga > Pseudotsuga menziesii. The sequence continues at coordinate 33,835 of LPNX010297761.1, forward strand.
ATGCCAATCGCATGCATACTTCATACCCATGCTAGCGAACCCCATGCACCATACGTGATCCTTCTCATATAACAATCCGTAGCCTCATTTTTTAATCCAAAGTTTGGTTTTCACTTCATGGAGAGGGTCGTAACTTAATGGGGGACCCATGCCAAGTCATCTCCACCATTTAAATTTTCAAATTTGACTTATTTTATTTTATTTTTGGACTTAGTGCAATTTTATCCAAGCTTAGCATTTAAATGCTACTTTGACGCTCTGTTAGCCGAATGATGGCTTTCGGGATGCTTTTGCTGGCCGAAACATAGTGAAAGTGGCACCTATGGTAAAGATGCTGCTCCGGGCTTGAAAATGAGCCCAACCATGCCGAAAACGGACTCCGGACCATATATTTTTTACATTTTGAATTTTCTCATTTAAACCATTAAAAAGTGGCTTAAAAAACAGAGAAGATTATTTTTTCTCGGAATCAAATGAAACTCTAGGGGACCTAGTACATGTTCATACGACTCAATCGGAATGCCTAGCATGATGAAAAACACCGACATGAAGGCTCTAATAATCTCCTAAGGCCGAAACATCAAGACAACTACCCCAACTTTGGAGGTGCGAGAGAAAAACTCAGAAATTATTAGTCGTTGGTTCAACAACCAATAATAACCAAGGGAAAAAACACTCTGGGCGAGTCGGCTTGATGCTCAAGTCTAGGAAGCCGAGCCTTTTATAAAAATTTAAATGCTAGGGCATTTTTTACAATTTCCCCAAGGGGGTATGAACATGTATTTTACAAAAAATAAAAAGTTCAGCCAAAAACTGGCTAACTCTGGAGCACACTGAACTTCTGAACTCTGGAGATGCGCATTCATCATGCTGGATAACTGGCTGCTCAATAGGAAGTTCAACTATTGTACAAAATAGTTGGTAACAAGCCCCTTCCTCTCAACTGTTAACCAAAATAGTACTAACGAGTGGTATGTGGATAGTGGGGCATCATGACATATGGCTTATGACATGAAACTCTTCAATAGACTTGTTATCACGAATCTTGTAGTTGCCCTGTGAGATGATCCTATTCAGGACGGTAGAGGAAAGGCAACCAAAGTCGTGACCTACGATATCCAAGACTTCTGAAAGAATTCGGATGTCACATTAATCAAGGATACCGACACTTTAGACCAGTGAAAACACAGGCCCAGGGGGCGTCCCTATGACCAAGAAACCCTAAAATAAGGAAAACGAATGAGTAGCCGAGGGAAACTTGGTGGAATCTCTTAGTAGGATGGTTAATTAGAATTTAAAACGAAAACCAAGAGATTCAGACTCCAGAGCATCCAGGTGAAAAGCCCCAATTTTGCCTTAAGGTTTTAAGCATAAAATGGGATCTAAGGCAAAATGGTGAAAATCATTGAAATTGGATACTCAAAATAATTGTTGGGTGTAATATTAGGGGAATGGAAATGAAACCAACAATACCCAGTTTGCGGTTTGTGAAAATGACCACTTTCTCCAAGGGGGGTGTTTTTCTCTAGTAGCCGACTAGTGCTTTGGATGGGCAAATGGACTTCGATTAAACTGAAAATTTAAATCTAGGGGTTTTATGTTAAATCTAAAGTGGGTTTTTAGTTTTATAACTCGCTGCAAGCTAGAACCTATGGATCTACGAAACGAGGGTCTTAATGTAATATAATGATGGACAAATGCATACATAAAATAAAACAAGGAGAAATTAACTGTGAAACGTACATGGATTTTGTAGAATGCCTGTGATATGATGAGGAATGCCACTTTTTTAGACAAAATGAACGTTTCCGGAATAAATATTGACAAAGTTGAGCTCTAACCAGTCACTCTAGCGCCCCCTTCTATCTGCCAAACCAGAGAAAACCAAATGGTAAGGAAATTGAACAAGATCTCTAAGATAAAGAAAGGAAAAGGAAGTAAAAGTTCATAAGAAAGAGTTACTCCCTGAATCGGACAACCGAGAGCAGAGACGGGGTGAGTTTCCCCACAACTGCGTCCTCCCAAGTGCGCCTCTTCAACTTGCAGACAAATGGGTAAAGGAAAAAAATCAAGATACGTCCCGAGCAATGCTCAGTATAGAAGAGTAGCAATATCAGTCATTAAAACATCAGATCAAATCCCCAAAATACACAGAGAGTAGTCCCATACAGAAATCTCTTTATTCAAATTTCGGTGCCAATGCTCATGATTTACAATGGGGGGTCACCTCTCTGAAATAGTTTTAGAGAGACATAAACCCTAACTCACTTTATCATCCAATGGTTGAGATTAAAACATCATCAACGGTGGAGATCAACAATACATAACTTATCACATGGATCAAGTGACTGAGTCAACCAAAGGGGGCGCACTTTGCTCAAGGACGCCTATCCTAAGTCAAACTCAAAATATAACATAAAGTGTGATACAATAATATACTGAGGGGGTCGCTTAGGGGCTTAATTCACCCTAGGCCCTTTTACAACTTCAAATCATATGATATAACAGTGAGATACATGAATAGCCAAAAAGAGTGGGCACCCCTTGGGGGCATTTCCTCACTGGCTCAGCCATAATAAAATAATCCGGACATCTGCTTACTGTAAGCTGCTGAAGGGCTGTTCGAGATGCTAAGAAACATCATCTGTCAAATTTCCAAGTCATTTCGTTGACTCAGGAGGCCAAATCGATTTTTTCAGTGATTTACTAGTTCATTTTTTGCTGGTACAATCTTTGGAAACTGATAAATCCACCATAACTCTGTCCAGGGTGCAAACTTGGGAAAATTGACTGCTCTGGATGATCTTGAGACATAAAAGAATGGTATAAGTGACTACTCATACCTCTTGGAACACTGCTCTGCTCTAGGAGAGCCAATCATACTGTTATCTGTAATAAAATTTGATCATTTGGTCAATAAATAAGTGATAATAATCACTTTTTTGGAGAACCGGGGCCAAACTCTCAAAACTGAAACTGCAGTATTGGTCTTGGGCATGTCTAGAACAAATATAGACCATGTTGTATTTTTGAGTCAGTGCCTTGGGAACAGTGATTGACTTGGTCAACTGGGTTGACCAGGTCAAAGTACCCAAAATCAAGGTGAGATATTGTATCAATACGATCCTGCAACCATCCAAGGTAAGAAGTGCTCCAACAATGTATATCAAAACCCAACTTAAATAAGTTATTCGTAATCATGGTGACAAGTAATAATAATAATAGTAAAATGTACCTTTGCATCTGAAAAATTTTAGAATCTTCTGGAAGTCTGCTTGTTCATGCCATACTTACAAAGTGTAAAAGATGTGCTACAGATGGGTGAGGATGGAAGAACCAGGTCAAGGCAAGGGGAGATGACTTTTGACTGACTTTGACTTAGTGATCTATCCGAATGCTAACCAATACACTCTACCAAGGTGACATATACATGATGGATGAACAATAGGGAATGGTGGTGTCTCACAAGTGGATGAGCTGATCTGAAAAGTGTCCATTCAACCTTAACAATCATGTCTACAACTCACATCCAAGCTAAAGAACAAGCTCCGTGAGGATCTTTTTAGGACCCTTGCGTTGAGTACACAAGAAACTGTAGCGAAGTGATCCTAGGTGACACTTAGAATTAGTTGTCCCTTACTCCATCTCATATCAAAACCCTTAGGCTCCGTGAGGAATTAATCATTACATTTCAATAATATGGCCAACAGTCTTTAGATTTAGAATTTGTTTATCGACTGCTTTATTTGGGCCTTTCATAATTTCATTCCATAGCCTTTCTGATTTGTGTCTAAAGACATAGTTTGCAATTTCATTTGCAGGTTTGCATTTAATAATACATATAGCATATAACTCATAATGCATGCAATAATGGTATACATACTGCTTCAGGCTTTAGCTGACAACTTCTCGAGCAACTAGGGGGAAATATCTACAGTCAAGACCAAACATCGGGGGCAATCGACCAGAGAGTTCAAGGCTTCAAAACCCAACTCGCTTAAGCTCAGGAACCAACTCCAACGGGTTCTCCTGGCCTGGAAGGATCAAGGCTTCGGTAAATTTTGTTGCACAACTCAGAGCCGAGACACAAAACAACATGGGATCCATCATGCATAGAGGTCAGAATGGGGAAAGGATCTTCAATCTCACAAGTCTCCATCAGTCTAAGTCATGGGATAAAAACAAAAGTGAATGAACTGGATGGACAGGGATAAATGACATGGAACCAACCTAGCACTAAGGTTTACACTTTGTTCAAGCATGGCATGGGCAACGGTTGCCACATTGAATTCTTTGATTAATCATGACACAGGTTAGAGCAATACAAACATATAAGCATAGGTCACCATAATCATCCTAACTTGACAAGCATAGGTGTATGAGATACATCATAGAGAAAAACTAAACCAAGGAAATATACTTGATCTCACCATGCATACATGTCTCCAACTGATAAGCCCCTCTATAATTGTGTACCAACCCCTGATCTGCTGCTTTGCTACAATGAACTAGATGATCACCAAAAGCATCTCAATGGACTCCTGAATCTTAGTCTTGGAAAGGAACATCTGATGAACAAGGCTCTGAAATGAAATGAAGCTGTAAAGATCCATGTTGATACCCCATGTAAAAAGTAGTCCGGATTAGAAAAAGAGACAAGCCTGCATATTGCATCATGGAAGCCTGGCTGTAAATGTATATGTGATAACATCTGGCTCCATCTGGGACAAGTGCTCTAATAAAGATAGTCCTTGAGAACCTCAGAGATCTCTGGTTCGCAGCACCATCAGCAACAAGCAATCCAGCACATCCTAGCGCATCCAACATTCTGCTTCATTTCCAAGTATTTACCTATAACCTACACACATGGAAGCAAGAAACACCGGAGTAGCATGTATGGGAAAATTTTATGCGTAAAACAATATGACATGAAATAAATGTTGAAAGTAAAATGCTGAAACATATATTCTAATCTACTCAATTTAAATGCAGAAAAAGGCAAAACCTCAGAAACTGGAAGACTCTTGCGTCAATCAGACAGAAAGAGTCAATCAGATAGAAAGATAGACTCAACTATTGCTCAGAGGAGCTTATTCAATCCTACCTACCCTACTCTAACCAATTTAGACAAGAGTTAAGTAAAATCATAAATCCAATGCAACCACTTGCTGAACGAATCTATTGAGCTTTCTTTATAGTAAATGACCCAACAAGCCAGGGATGGTTTAAGAGTAACGTAAATGAAAATTGAAACCATTCTAACTTGCTGTTTGAAATTCAAAGAAAGATTTGGACAATATGGAATGAAATCATGCCAAGGCTGAAATTGACTTTCTAGAAACTCATCCATCAAGATACCGATAGGATCATAAAAAGTATGTGAGTTCGTTCTTGATGGAAGAAGACAATATGACTCATGATTCAACCACTCCAAATAGTTCTTTGTTTTCTCCTCTACCCTACTAGGACATTCAATTCTATTCACTTCAGAAGAAATGGGAGAAATTCAATTCTATTCACTTCAGAAGAAATGGGAGAATCAAATGGGGACAAGTTGTAATGTAATGAAATTGATCTGTATACACTTCTCCAACCACCCATAAGAAATATTTATAATTGGAAAAATACTATTCATGACAGATGACCGAGAAGGGAAATGAAGCGCATTTTACCCAATTATGTGACCATGCTCAAACTCCTGATTAAAAATTTCAAAAGTAACAGCTTGATTAGAACACAAACCCATACAAGAAGACTCAAAAAGTTTGGATGGGAGGGTGGATTGAGAATTTTCTCCCATATGACTTGGAATAATTGATCTCGGAATTTGATGAGAGAAAAAGGTTTTCAATTTAATTCCAGGAATGATTGCAAGATTTGAAACAAGGTCAGTACCCTCACATTGATGAACCAACATATCCTGATTAAAGATTGGATAAGGAATTTTAGGACAAGGATGTTTTTGATCAAGTTCACTTACAATCATATCATAATTATCATGTGATTGATCTTTTTCTGAGATATGATAAACATATGAATCAAGATAATCGTCAACCAAGCAATGAGGATCTTCGATGGATTCACAGATGAGAGATTCAACTATGGATGGTTCCTGATCGTGATCATTTTGTTCTCCCTCTTTATTTGTGCCTTCTTGAGCTAATGATGACAAGATTTTAATAAGCTCCCCTTCTATATCAATATCAAGGTCATAATCTTGAAGGGTTGAGATTTGATCATCATCACTCTCTTGCATCGAAGAGTCATTCAGAGGCATGTCCACTGTTGGATCGGGAAAGGAGGAATCGATTTGATAAGGAAAAACGTCAGTTATCTCATTATGGTTATCTTGATCATCTTTATCAGATTGATCCTCAACAACACAATCATTATTTGGATGTATGGATTTATCAATGCTTTTACCCCATTCTTTTCTTAATACATTAGGGAACATGTCATGTCCAGTGATAGATCCTGGTGCTAACATGTTTAACCAAAAATCAACGTTACCTCCTAAGGATTCACAAAGGGCTCGCATACAGACATCTTCATGTTCTGCGCCCATGGATTCCATATAACACCAACAAGCATCCAAGTGGCTTTCAATTGATTCGATTGAATTTGCAAAGAAACGAGGCAACCTGTCACTATATCTTTTTGGCATAGGATGAGGTGCCTCATAGTTTTAAAAGAAGTCCAGAGGAGATAGAAGCTGCCTTTTAAGCTTGGTTGGATTTTCCTTGATTTCATTGAAAAATTGGACGAATAAATTCGAGTTCATTGTGATTTATGGGATGGTTTGCTTCTCACTGGAGTCGCCAAGTGAACGAATTGTCGTGTTCACCAACAGATAATGTCGTAGGAGAGGTGAGTAATAAAATGTAGTTATTGAGAAAATTTAACAAATTGAATAATGCAATCACTAGATTTATACCGGATGTGATATGAATGATTGTAAAGGTAAACACATTCACAAACATCGGAGGTACGTATACTGAACCAAGGTAAGCCTCTACCTCCTTGACAACGGCGCCAAAAATGTTATCACGAATCTTGTAGTTGCCCTGTGAGATGATCTTATTCAAGACAACAGAGGAAAGACGACCGAAGTTGTGACTACGATATCCAAGACTTCGAAAAGAACTCGGATGTCACATTAGTCAAGGATACCGACACTTTAGACTAGTGAAACACAGGCCCAGGGGGTGTCCCTATGACTAAGAAACCCTAAAATAAGGAAAATGAATGAGTAGTCAAGGGAAACTTGGTGGAATCTCTTAATAGGATGGTTAATTAGAATTTAAAACAAAAACCAAGAGATTCGGAGCATCCAGATGAAAAGCCCCAATTTTGCCATATGGTTTTAAGCAAAAAAATGGGATCTAAGGCAAAATGGTGAAAATTACTGAATTTGGATGCTCAAAATAATTGTTGGGTGTAAGATTAGGCGAATGGAAATGAAACCAACAATACCTAGTTTGCGGTTTGTGAAACCGTTTTTCCCTAGTAGCCAACCAGTGCTTTGGATGGGCAAATTGAGTCCGATTAAGCCGGAAATTTAAATCTAAGGGTTTTATGTTAAATCTAAAGTGGGTTTTTAGTTTTATAGCTCGCCGCAAGCTAGAACCTATGGATCTACGAAACAAGGGTTTTAATGTAATGGAATGATGGACAAATGCATACAAAAAATAAAACAAGGAGAAACTACCTATGAAACGTACCTGGATTTTGTAGAATGCCTGTGAAATGATGAGGAATGCCACTTTTTGGACAAAATGAACATTTCTAGAATAAATCTTGACGGAGTTGAGCTCCAACCACTCACCCTAGCGCCCCCTTCTATCTGCCAAACCAGAGAAAACCAAATGGTAAGGCAAATGAACGAGATCTGTAAGATAAAGATAGGAAAAGGCAGTAAAAGTTCATAAGAAAGAGTACTCCCTAAACCGGATACCCAAGAGCGGAGACGTGGTGAGTTTCCCCACAACTGCGTCCTCCCTAGCGTGCCTCTTCAACCTGTAGACAGATGGGTAAAGGAAAAAAGCAAGATATGTCCCGAGCAATGCTCAGTATAGAGGAGTAGTAATATTAGTCATCAAAACATCAGATCAAATCCACAAAACACACAAAGAGTAGTCCCAGGCAAAAATTTCTTTATTCAAATTTTGGTGCCAATGCTCATGATTTACAATTGGGGGGTCACCTCTCTTAAATAGTTTTAGAGAGACAAACCCTAACTCACTCTATCATCCAACGATTGAGATTAAAACATCATCAACGATGGAGATCAACTATACATAACTTATCACATGGATCAAGTGACTGAGTCAACCAAAGGGGGCGCACTTTGCTCAAGGACGCCTATCCCAAGTCAAACTCAAAATATAACATAAAGTGTGATACAATAATATACCGAGGGGTTCACTTAGGGGCTTAATTCACCCTAGGCCCTTTTACAACTTCAAATCATATGATATAACAATGAAATACATGAATAGCCAATCAGAGGGGTTGCCCCTTGGGGGCTTTCCTCACTGGCTGAGCCATAATAAAATAATTTGGACATCTGTTGATTGCAAACTGCTGAAGGACTGTTTGGGATGCTGAGAAACATCATCTGTCAAATTTCCAAGTCATTTCGTTGACAGGAGGCCAAATCGATTTTTCAGTGATTTATTAGTTCATTTTTTGTTGGTGCAATCTCTGGAAACTAATAAATCCACCATAACTTTGTCTAGGGTGCAAACTGATTGCTCTGGATGATCTGGAGACATAAAAGAATGGTATAAGTGACTACTCATACCCCTTGGAACACTGCTATGCTCTTGGAGAACAAATCATACTGCTATCTATAATAAAATTTGATCATTTGGCCAATAATTAAGTGCTAATAATCACTTTTCTGGAGAATCGCGGCCAAACTCTCAAAACTGAGATTGTAGTATTGGTCCTGGGCATGTCTGGAACAAATATAGACCATGTTGTATTTTTGAGTCACTGCCTTGGGAACCATGATTGACTTGGTCAACTGTGTCGACCAGGTCAAAGTACCCAAAATCAAGGTGAGATACTGTATCAATACGATCCTGCAATCATCCAAGGTAAGAAGTGCTCCAACAATGTTTATCAAACCCTAGCTTAAATCAGTTATTCATAATCATGGTGACAAGTAATAATAATAATAGTAAAATGTACCTTTGCTTCTGAAAAATCTTAGAATCTTTTGGAAGTCTGCTTGTTCATGCCATACTTACAAAGTGTAAAATATGTGCTACGGATGGGTGAGGATGGAATAACTAGGTCAAGGCAAGGGGAGATGAATTTTGACTGACTTTGACTCAGTGATCTATCCGAATGATAACCAATACACTCTACCAAGGTGACATATACATGATGGATGAACAATAGGGAATGGTGGTGTCTCACAAGTGGATGAGCTGATCTGAAAAGTGTCCATTTGACCTTAACAATCATGTCTACAACTCACATCCAAGCTAAAGAACATGCTCTGTGAGGATCTTTTATAGGACCCTTGCGTTGAGTACACAAGAAACTTAGTGAAGAGATCCTAGGGGACACTTAGAATTCGCTGTTCCTTACTCCATCTCACATCAAAACCCTTAGGCTCCGTGAGGAATTAATTATTACATTTCAATAATATGGCCAACAGTCTTTAGATTTAGAATTTGTTTATCCATTGCTTTATTTGGGTCTTTCACAATTTCATTTCATAGCCGTTCTGATTTGTCTCTAAAGACACAATTTGCAATTTCATTTGCAGGCTTGCATTTCATAATACATATAGCATATAACTCACAATGCATGCAATGATGGTAGACATACTGTTTCAGGTTTTCGTTGACAACTTCTCGGGCAACTAGGGGGAAATATCCACAGTCAGGACCAAACATTGGGGCAACGACTGGAGAGGTCAAGGCTTCAAAACCCAACTCACCTAAGCTCAGGAACGAACACCAGTGGGTTCTCTTGGCCCAGAAGGATCAAGGCTTTGGTAAGTTTTGTTGCACAGCTCAGAGCCGAGACACAAAACAACATGGTATCCATCATGCATAGAGGTTAGAATGGGGAAATGATCTTTAATCTCACAAGTCTCCATCAGTCTAAGTCATGGGATAAAAACAAAAGTGAATGAACTGGATGGACGGGGACAAATGACATGGAACCAACCTAGCACTAAGGTTTACACTTTGTTCAAGCACGACATAGGGAACAGTCGTCACATTGAATTCTTTTATTAATCATGACACAGGTTAGAGCAATACAAACATATAAGCATAGGTCACCATAATCATCCTAAAATGACAAGCATAGGTGTATGAGATACATCGTAGAGCAAAACTAAACAAAGGAAATATTACTAATCTCACCATGCATACTTGTCTTCAGCTGATAAGCCCCTCTATAAATGTGTGTACCAACTTCTGATCTGTTGCTCTGCTACAATGAACTAGATGATCACAAAAAGCATCTCAATGGACTTCTGAATCTCAATCTTGGCAAGGAACATCTAATGAACAAGGCTCTGAAATGAAATGAAGTTGTAAAGGTCCATGTTGATACCCCATGTAAAAAGTATCTCGGAATAGAAAAAGAGACAAGTCTGCATGCTACATCATGGAAACCTGGCTGCAAATGTATATGTGATAACAAGACTCTAGGAGCAAGAGGGAGGAATGTGACTGGATATGCATGATGCTGCTACATATCGTATTAAAGGATTGGGCTCCATTTCCTTTTGGATGCCATCAGGCACTGTTCTTAATTTGAATGATGTGTTGTTTGTTTTTGTTTTAAGAAAAATTTTCTTTGAATTTCTTGTTGGATGTATTTTCAATATAAAGTTTCAAGGACAACAATTTGCCATAAGTGATTGTAGAGCAAGTCCAAGCACATTTGTTAGAGGTATGAGAGATGGTGGATTTTGCATGTTGTTTGTTGATCCTATGGTGCTCATACATACTAGCGGGAAGTTAGGTGAGCCTTCCGTTTTTGAGGAGGCTTGTGCAGAGCATGTATGGTAGGATGCCATGGAAATATGTTCAAAATCTATTATGAGCTTGTAGCTTATGGGAGTATTGAGGAGTACTAACACAGGATTGTTGGATTTTCTTAGAAAGAGGAATTAACCTTTGTGAGATCCTTGCTCCAATTACTAGAGGATTCTTGCAAAAAGGAGTTGATCCAATTCAGGGTTTTGTTTCAGTTGCCAACAATTTTGAGATGCATGGGAAGGATACCCATATTTATAGTTTGTTGGAGGCCCTATGTGGGATGTTGTTTGCACTACAAGCTTGTCATTTAAGGATGGATGGGATTGTAGATATTTTTATCCTTGTAATTTTGATTGATCTGATCCAATTATCTTGGTCTTGTATGGAGATGTGATCATTTTTATAGGAAGTCTTGAACAACTCATGATATAGTGTCTAAAGATTTTGGTTTGTGAAGTTGATATGAAGGATGTTGTTGGCAAGTTGTTAATGGTTGAGGGTTATGTTCCCTAAGCTTTAGAGGTGGTCAATCACCTGGCAAAGGGGAGGTTCAAGATGCTATGATAGTATCTAGTTCTGTTGGATGTAGTGGGACTTCTAAAGTCTACAAGATCTAAATTCCAACACAATTGAGATTGTGGTGAGTCGAGATGTGAAGTTTGAGGAGGATGCATGATGTATCTCCTTTAGTGATTGATGGAAATGAAGAGGTTGTTGTTCTATGGTTTGATCTAATGGTTAGAGAAGAATTAGATCCAAGTGTGGACGAGGAGAGCTCGAGGAATTATATGCCCTTACCCTCTACTCCTGCATGTAAGAAACCAAGATGGCTCACTCAAACATTGTAGGATGCATAGGGAGCATGTGGGATCGCCTAGACCTTTGCCGATGACAAGTATACCTCCTAGGAGATATGCTAACTGTATTGTATTGGCTACTTCCCTTTGTGAGCCTTCCAGTGATTTTGAGGAGGTGAGGTGTGATTCCTTAATGAAGGAGAATGGTGTTTGGATGATAATTCCTTTCTAGGGGCAAATGATTGATTTCAAAACTACAATAGGTTCATATTTGCAGATGGCAAGTTTTGGTTGAGATGCAAAGGGAGCACACTGGTGTTGGTGAACACACTTTTCTTGTAAAAAGCAAGTGTTAGTTTTTGGGGCTACTCCATAAGTGTTTACCCATGCTTGAGGGTACTTATTGTAATGTGGGGTGCATGGTGTGTTGATTACCTTTGGTTGTACTACGATGGATGTACACATTGGAGATAGCTTAGTCATGGATTTCTATACCTTGACTTGATGCTTATGTGACACATTTCCTTGGGAGGTTGGAGACCTATGTAGCATGGTTACATTCTTCATGGGGCACACACATGGTCAGTTGCTCGCTGGGAGGACCAACCCATTTAGAGGAATGTTGGGCATCTAGGAGGAGGGTGTTGAGCCCTCGGTAGCATGGGGACACTTGGTTGCTTGCATGGAGGTTTATGCTTGACTTGAGGACCAAGCCTATTGGGAGTGGGAGTCGGAGCAAGAGGTGCAATTGTCAAAAAGCTTCTAGTAGCACAGAGCATTTTTATATAATACATATTTTAATATATTTTGATGCATATATATTTAAAACAAATGTAGAATACCAAAATAGCTGTAGAATACATGAAACATTAATCATCTAACCATTTAGTACACATAAAACATCAATAATCTAGTAGCAATATCATCAATCATCAACCACGTCAACCACATCAACCTTGAAGTTTCAACATATAACATTTTCCATCAACAAACTCTAATAGATAACATCAACCACAAAATGAAATAGAACCTCATATTCATTCCAAAGACTTGTAAGATGTAAGCAACAATTCAAACTTCAAAGGTAGGTTCGAACTTCAAAGTTAAAACTTAAAACTATCATATAATATTTACAAAATAGGCCGTAATAAATATTAAAGACAAAGTACTATGAACTAAGCGTTCCTCTTGCCACAAGAAACGTCCAGTTTCTTTTCTCGTGATCTAGGTACATGAGTAGGAGCAACTGGAAGATTTTGTGGAACATGACGTAATGTCCTCATCTGATTAGGCATTGAGGACCAAAACCACTAACCTATGTGATTCCTGTGGGTTTGAGCGGTTACTGACAGTTAGGGAATCATCTAAAGACTGATGCCATCTATAGAAAATCTAGGGCATCAATATGTTATCACCATTAGGTCAAGAAGGGCCACCAGGGCCAAAGGCCATCGTCATGCATGCCATCTAAGCATTAATTAATGATGCATGCACCCATTTAAGTCTCTATGCGCATGCATGCAAGTCAACTGCAAATTAAAAATTAAAGTGACCTAATTAGGTCAAAAGTTAGGGTTTTCGCAGTTGAAAGTTATAAAAGGAAGATAAAGTGAAAGGAGACTTACTTTTGATGATTATTGATTTTGGAGCTCTTGAGTAGCAGCACAGCAGTTGGGGTTGGAGACGACGTCTTCAACTAGCAGGGTTTCGGCAGTGAGATATCTGCCCTAGTCTCATCCAGGGTAAGCCATACAGGTTCACCATTCACTCTTCAATTTATTCATAGTTATCCAGTATACAGCAGAGATTGTTGCAGGGGCATGTGTGCAGCCGTAAGGGGTTTTCAGCGGGAAAGCCCAAATCATTCGCTGGGTCCTCAGATCTCAGTTTACCTTTGAAACCCAGGTACCATTCTCATCATCGGTATCTTACTCCAGTGCCCGGTGATTATCAGATCCGATCGTGCTCATCCTGAGCAGTTATCATCCATTTCGAGATCAGGGGGGCGTGAGCAGCTGCACCTCTAGAACAATTCGCTAGCCTGCCTAGAGACCTCAGAATTTCCGCATGTGCTAGGCATTCTCTCCGGCATGGGAAGGCTATCAGTCTTGCAAATCATTAGCTTCACTGGACACCTCCTTCACTGAAACCATGGGTGCCAGGACATAGGTGTGCAGGGAAGGCGAAGGCTCACTGCATCGAAGTATATCCAGACAGTGATGAGGATGACTATGAGCAATAAGCCACAGAAGAACTACGGGCAACTGAGGAAGAATCACTCCAGGGTGATACACCAGAGGGAGTCATTGCTACACTATCTGGAGTACCAAGATTCCATACTCTCAGGGTCAGAGGAGTAGTACAGGGTCACAAAGTAGGAGTATTGATTGATGGGGGAGCAACCCACAATTTCATTGACTTCGCTTGGGTAGCCAAGAGAGGCATTCAGACCGAGAAGTTCGAAGGATTCATTGTAGTAGTAGCCGGGAACTCCAGCATGGAGTGCAACTACTGGATTCCAAAATTGAATGTCACATTAGGGAACTATCAGATGACAGATTCAGTCTATGTAGTAGATGTATCAGATACTCATGTAGTATTGGGTGTTCGGTGGCTTTATTCAATAGGGAAATACACTACAGAATGTCGAGCAATGGAAATGGAATTCCAGGGGCCAGACGGCAAACGGGTAGTTTTGAGGGGCATGAACACTTATCCCCCAAAATTGGTCTCGTCACAGAGAATGGAGGCAGTACTCCGACAGGATGATATAGAATGGGCTGCAGAATGTTGTCACCTTTAGGAAACCCCTAGAAACCAGCACACAACACCCAAGTGACATTCAGGCCTTACTACAGAAGCACGAAAAGGTTTTTCGGGACCTTCCATCAGGTAGACCACCAGACCGAGGCTTTGAACACATTATTGAGCTAGAGGAGGGGACACAGGCAGTCATCACCTCTCCTTATCGGCATCCCAAAAGATACAAGGATGAGATCGAGAAAACAATCAAAGAATTACTGGAGCTTGGATACATTCGGCCCAGTTCTAGCCCCTTCGCATCCTTAGTAGTCTTGGTCAAGAAGAAGGATGGTACACTGCGAATGTGCATCGACTATCGAGCACTCAACAAAAAGACCATTAAGAACAGGTATCCCATCCCTAGAATTGATGAACTCATGGATGAACTTCGGGGAGCCAAATACTTCTCCAAGATTGATCTTTGCTTGGGGTACCATCAGATCCGAGTAAGGGACCAAGACATCTCCAAAATAGATTTTCGTTGTCACTATGGTCACTATGAGTTTTTGGTCATGCCTTTTGGACTTACTAATGCTCCAGCCACTTTTCAGTCATGCATGAACCATACCTTCAGAATTCAGCTACGTAAGTTTTTGCTAGTATTCTTTGATGACATCCTGATTTACAGCAAAACATGGGAGGAGCATCTGAAACACCTGGACGAAATACTGAGCATTCTAGAAGAACACTCGCTTTACGCGAAAATGTCCAATTGTGAATTTGACATGAAGGAAATGTTGTACCTAGGGCACATAATCAATGAGGAAGGAGTACAGGTTGAGATGGAGAAAATCCGAGCTATTAGAGATTGGCCCGCGCCAAAAACAGTCACAAAATTGAGAGGTTTCTTAGGTCTGTGCACTTATTACCGACGGTATGTTAAGGGATTCTCCCAACTTGCAGCACCCCTCACAGATCTCACAAAGAAGGGAGCATTCACCTAGACAGAATTAGCATAGAAAACTTTCGAGGAGATGAAAGTTATTATGAGTTTTTGTCCAGTTTTAGCATTACCGGACTTCTCACAACCATTTGTAGTAGAATGTTATGCCTCAGGAGAAGGGTTAGGAGCAGTATTGATGCAAAATCATCACCCTATTGCATTTGAGAGCCGTATACTGAAGAACTACGAGCGCCACTACTCCATATATGACAAAGAGATGCTAGCCATCTTACATGCTCTCACGAAGTTCAGACAGTACTTGGTGGGCAGTAAGTTCAAAATCCAAACAGATCATAATAACCTCAAGTATTTCCTGGAGCAGAAGGAACTGAATGAGTGCCAACAGAAATGGGTCAACAAAGTACAAGCCTACGATTTCGAGATCGAGTATGTAAAAGGTAAGAATAATGTAGTAGCTGATGCATTATCCAGGCGTCCCGCCTCACTATCTCTTAGGAGTATATCCATAGATTGGAGGGCACTTCTCTTAGTAGAATACTCCAAAAATAAATTCGCTTGCGAATTATTGGATGGACAAATTCAAGATGACAGGTATAGGATTGTTGATGACATCATCTATTACAAGAACAGGATATACCTCATCCCAGAATCCACTTTGAGGAAAAAGATCATACAAGCAGCACATGACTCTCCATTATCAGGACATCAGGGTTTCTTGAAGACCTACAGACAGATCCGAGAGAGGTTCTTATGGAAGGGCCTTAAAGGGGAAGTTATGCAGCACGTACGAGAATGTAGCATCTGTCAACAAAACAAGATTGAGAACATCCATCCAGCAGGGTTGCTTCAGCCACTACCAATTCCAGAGCAAAAGTGGGAAAGTGTCTCCATGGACTTCATTACAGGATTGCCCAAAGTCCAAGGGCAGGATTGTTTATATGTGGTAGTTGATAGACTGACCAAGTTTGCACATTTCTTTTTTATATCATCAGATTACTTTGCAGCTCAAGTAGCTGAGTTATTCTTCAGGGAGGTCTTCAAGTTACACGGGTTACCTAAGACCATTGTCAGTGATCGGGATAGTAGATTCACAGGTGCCTTCTGGCAGGAACTATTCAGATTAGTGGGGACCGAACTGGCTACCAGCACGAGTTATCATCCCCAGAGCGATGGACAAACTGAAATTGTCAACAAGTGGATTGAAGGATATCTGAGGAACTACGTAACAGGGCAGCAATGAACCTGGATCAAATGGCTACACTTAGGGGAGTACTGCTACAATACTACCTATCACATGTCTATTAGGATGACACCTTTTAAGGCATTATATGGGTACGAGGCCTTGGACTATGCAGATTTAGCATTTGGAGATAGTAGGGCTCCTAAGGCAAAGGATTGGATACAGGACAATCAAGATATTCTTAAAATCTTGAAGGAAAACTTACAGACAACCCAGAATTAGTAGAAGTTATATGCAGACAAACACAGGGTTGAGTGGAGCTTTGAGGTAGGGGATTTGGTATACTTAAGGCTCCAACCTTACAGACAGTCTTCGCTTAAGAAGAAAGTAGCGAAAAAGTTAAAACCTCGCTTCTATGGACCCTACAAAATAATCAGGAAGGTGGGAGAGGTGGCATATGAACTAGAACTACCATAGGAAAGTAAAATTCACAATGTATTCCATGTGTCCAACTTGAAAAAGACCCTTGGGCAACACATTGCTCCATCAACAGAATTACCTCCTTTAGATGATGAAGGACTACTGATACTGATTCCTGAATAGATCATACAGACTAGAGAAAGGAAACTCAAGAACAGGGTAATTAGGGAATACTTGGTTCAATGGAAAGAACTATTGCCAGAGGATGCCACATGGGAAGGTGAACAGGTATTGTAGCATCCCAGTTTGCAGTTGCTTGAGGACATGCAATCTCAAGCGGGGAGGACTGTAATGTCCTCATCTGATTAGGCATTGAGGACCAAAACCGCTAACCTATGTGATTCCTATGGGTTTGAGCGGTTCCTGACAGTTAGGGAATCATCTAAAGACTGATGCCATCTATAGAAAATCTAGGGCATCAATATGTTATCACCATTAGGTCAAGAAGGGCCACCGGGGCCAAAGGCCACCGTCATGCATGCCATGTAAGCATTAATTAATTATGCATGCACCCATTTAAGTCTCTATGCATATGCATGCAAGTCAACTACAAATTAGAAATTAAATTGACCTAATTAGGTCAAAAGTTAGGGTTTTCGCAGTTGAAAGTTATAAAAGGAAGATAAAGTGAAGGGAGACTTACTTTTGATGACTATTGATTTTGTAGCTCTTGAGTAGCAGCACAACGTGTGGCACAACAGTTGGGGTTGGAGATGGCGTTTTCAACTAGCGGGGTTTCAGCAGTGAGATATCTGCCCTAGTCTCATCCAGGGTAAGCCATACAGGTTCACCATTCGCTCTTCAATTTATTCATAGTTATCCAGTATACAACAGAGATTGTTGCAGGGGCATGTGTGCAGCCGTAAGGGGTTTTCAGTGGGAAAGCCCAAATCATTTGCTAGGTCCTCAGATCTCAGTTTACCTTCGAAACCCAGGCACCATTCACATCATCGGTATCTTACTCTAGTACCCGGTGATTATTAGATCCGATCGTGCTCATCCTGTGCAGTTATCATCCATTTCGGGATCAGGGGGGGCGTGAGCAGCTGCACCTCTAGAACAATTCGCTAGCCTGCCTAGAGACCTCAGAATTTCCGCATGTGCCAGGCATTCTCTCCGGCACGGGAAGGCTATTAGTCTTGCAAATCATCAGCTTCATCGGACACCTCCTTCACTGAAAACGTCACCCTTAGTTGATTTGGGGTCCATGCTGCTGGGTATCACCGAAAGCAGAAGATACTAGGTCATCTCCGATTCAGCTCTTGATGCATGCATATTCTCTCAGGAGCATTCCACACAGCTTGTCTTGGTAAGTGTTCATTCTATCCTACAAACCCTAACCCTAAATTTTGCTATAAAATAGGGAATTTTGCATGGCAGTTTGCATGCCCGGTTGTTTCAGTATATTTGCATAGAATTAGAAAATATCGAGATTTGGGATACTACGCAGAAGATACCAGGTCATCTCCGATTCAGCTCTTGATGCATGCATATTCTCTCAGGAGCATTCCAAACAGCTTATCAGTGGTAAGTGTTCATTCTATTCTACAAACCCTAACCCTAAATTTTGCTATAAAATAGGGAATTTTGCATGGCAGTTTGCATGCCCGGTTGTTTCAGTATATTTGCATAGAATTAGAAAATATCGGGATTTGGGATATTACACATGAGTGTAGTAGCTGCATGGCCCCCACACAATGCTGCACATTGGGAAGCTAAAGGCAAAGCCCCTACATCTAGAAGCCTACTGGTCGTTGGGGGTGGATTTTTTGCAATAGTAATCTAATCACCATCATGATCACCCCATAGTTCAACCTCCAAGCGTTGTAAAGCTATGGCTCCATCCTCCAAATTAGCCTCCTCTGGATTGTTGTCCCAAGTCACATATGCCATATCATTCTTGGTTGTATCATAATAATGGGACAACAACCTCAAGTTGCAGTGCAAATAAACCAAGCTTTCTACATAATTTACATTCAAGATGTTTCTCTTCACGCTATTGATGAAGTTGTAAGCGCTCCAACACCTCTTTGTAGACGTGTAAACAAATTGTGAAAGCACCCTCGCCACCAATTTATGCATATATATGATAGAGGAGCCATGCATGTTCCACCTTTCGATAGGATTCAACCTATCTCGATCTTTGGTTGCATGCAAGTTAGTAAAGGCTCCATGTTCATTGATGTACTTGCTCAATTCACTTTGTACTTGGGCACACTCCTCTTCAATAGGGACCAACTTGTCTAATGCAAGCATATAGCCATTCTGCACCTCGCGATCTGTGTGTGGTTTTCTCCTACCTCCACCCCCAGGTGGTGGTTGGGCCAACCAACATGGGGAGTAATATTTTGTGGTAAAAACATATGCTAGGGCATGGGTTGGAAAATTCAGATTATCCTACTTTTTGACCACATGTTTAGGAATATGATCATACAAAATCACATCTCTCTACTCAATAATCTTTGATTTGGCCTAACATGCTATCCATGTGCCCATATACCTCCACAATCATTAGCTGATTTGTATTTGCAAACTGAATCATATTATAAAAGGGCTTGGTGAACTACAGAACATACCTAACATGCGCCCAAAATTGACCATCAAGAACAGTGTCTACCTCCTGAAAGTCATGTCTATTAGATGTGGTTGCAACCTTGTCTTTCCAACCCTACCATGAATTTCTTGAGACCATACTAGCCAATGCCTCTCTCACCTTCAAAAGGCACTAAAGGTGAGGTAGTAGCTAGCAAATCTGGTCTTTGCAATTTTAAGTACCTCCATCCTAGAGTGATTGTGAAAAATGCGGTGTGCCATGCTATGATTGGTAACGATTTAATAAATTTTATCATTTCTTCTCTCTCTTTTACAATGCACCAATCCATCTATAACTAGAATCCTTCATTAATAATATCATGCATCAAAAGGTTCAATGTGTGAACCAAACACCTTGACCAAAATATGTTAGGGTACATATCCTCATTGTTTGTTCCTGTTGCCTCACAATTAGCAGTATGGCCCAATCTCTTGAATGGTTTTAATTAAAGGTTCTGTAATATTAATAGTAATACTAGCATTGTAGTGATCTGAGTAGCCATGGGATGGAAGGAAGATCGCACCACTAGTAGACACATCAAGAATATTTATTAATGGCCTGCCTTTAACATTTGTCCAACCATCGGATACAATGGATATCCCATCATCAGTGGAATCATTTGGAAGCTTTCCAAGAGCATTATGGATTTTGGCTCTTTCCATGTCAAGTCCCATGGTTCTATCTTTGTCAAACTCGGGGTTTCTGTATCCTTTAGGGGGCACCATTGATGGCTTGTACCATTTCATGCCAATAGAGTGAGCAAAGAATATTGAATGGTACACCACATGCATAGAGAAACCTGTAAATTTTTGCATGCACATCATCCTTGTAGCCTTGGTCAATGAAATCTGATACTGTTCTACGCATAGGCGAGAATCCACTACTATAGGGGGATGGGGATCAACCACCAAGCATTTTATGTGACATGAGGTCTCAGATTCAACCCTTGATTTTTTGGATTTGTTTTGTGTGGCCTCCCCTTGTATTTGTTTCTCTCTTTCCCTAGCACTTTGTCACAATTTTTGACTCGAATAGTCTTATTTTCATCCCATGGCTTAATCCCGCATACATGCTTTCACACGAGTATATTAGTGTTTTAGTTCAATGGGGGCATATAAATTTTGTGGTTCAACTCCCCCCCCCTCCTCAAAGCCTTGCCACATACTTCCACAAAGATGTTGAATTCTCTTTGTGTTTTTGTCTATTGTCACTGTTAGCTTCATTATTATCATCTCCTTCCATTTCTTTCTCCTCTCCACAGTATGTGCCACTCCCTAGTTCTTCCTCCTCATCACTAGTATTTTGGCTTCCCAACACCACCATCATAATTAGAAATCAAACCAAAAAGAAAGACCACATACCCATCATGCTTCTTGACTCGAGATGAGAATAACTTGCTACTTGCAATAGAAAAAGAGAACATTCAAGATTTAACATAGTGGAAAAAAAAATTAAGAAAAAAAGAGTGGGATTTAGAACCTACCTCTTGAACTCTTCAAGTGTGGTTGAATGTATGGTAGCCTTCAATCTCCCTTCCAAGCTCTCACAAATTTGCTCACAAACAACTAGCAAACCACTCAAAATCCTAGCAAAAATGAGAAATAGAATGAGAGCAAATGGATTGAGAAAGTGTTTTAATCCCTAAAAAAACCCTAGCCATGCCTAAACAAGACATTGGAACCATGTCTTGGTTCCAACAAGGAAAAGAGGAAAAAAATGCACCCAACTTACGGAATCATTCAAGGAGCGTTGGGGGAACATTTTTTTTTCCTGAGAGCTTTGAGGCAGCGCTCAGGGAGCAATACTCCCTTTTCGCTCCTTGATCACTCTCGAAAATGGCAAGGAGCGAAATTTTTAAAGAGGGATTGTGCTCTTTAAAATTGCTCCTAGAAAGGAACGATCAAGAAGCATGCTCCCAAGAGCACTACTTGATTGCACTTTCTGGGAGTGCTCTTCAAGAGTGAAGTGATTGGGGAGTGGGGGTGTTCCCCCATAGCTCTGAGTTGAGGACACTTGGGTTGAGGAGTGTTCATGTAGATATGTGAACATGGACACATGGCTTAGGAGGGACTGTTGGAGGATTGGATGCCCTTTGGATGAGGAGCATTTGACACTTCTTGTGGAGTGCTCACCTTGGGATCCTTGCTTGAGGGACGTGCATACCTAGGAGTTTGATATGTCTCACTTGGAGTGCTTCACATGTGGACCTATCTAGGATTAGTTAGTTTGCTTGCTGTGAATATTATCCACTTTGTTATTGTTGGCTGCCCTCACTTTCATATAAATAAAGGGAGGAGAGAGCCTTTTCATTTATCATGTTGATCACATACTTGTATTAGGGATATGAGAGCTAGAATGAACTTGTCTCTTTCTTGTACTTTGCTCTCTTGTCTTGAGCACTAGGGTTCTTTTGTTGATGCATCAAAGGCTTTAGGGTTAGAGCCTGCCCTAAGATGACAAGGGGAGATAGCTTTTGGGAGAAACCCTAGAGGAGCAAAGGGGTGAGAGAAGGCTAAGGTTTTGTGGCATTTGAAATCCTCATACTGCTTGGCGTGCTTAATGTGGAGATGATAGTGGAATATCTTATTTTATCTTCTATACTTGTGCTATGCAATGTAGGTGCCGAAGAGAACTTGCTGGTGTGTATGCTTCTTGTTGTAGATCTTTGGTGGAACAACCAGCTTTGGTTAGGAGTTATTCCCAGCTAGGAGCAATTGGTGGCCAGGGTTTGCTATTTCTGGTGGACACTCTAGCTAGGGTTTGGAGAACATGACTTGTACCGGCTTGTATTAAGTTTTTGGTATGCACTTATAGCTTAATGTTATGTATATAGGAGCTTTGCTGTCCAAACTTTGAGTATTTGAAGATCTGATTTTCAGCTTATGTTCTCACGATGATTGAGTAGTTTCTAGTGCCGGTTATGCATGCTGATTTTATACAACAGTGAGCATATTTTGTGAAGTGATTTGACAAACATATAGAAGCCAAGTGGGCAGATTTATGGCTGTAATAAATCTACCATGGCCCATAAGCAATATTCAGATCTGTTTGAGTGTTGGGAAGTGTGCCCTAAAGGCTGGAAAATATATCTGTTGAAGTAGAACTGTCCAGTGTTTATTTTCATAGGCTAACTTGTGTATTTGGTTGGACATAAGTGAAATATATACTGCTATAATTGATATTTCAGATTCAGCCCCAAGGCTGAAAGTTCACAGGAAATAGATCCAGGAAACCTGAAAGCTGAGATTGAATTCCATAATTTGCATCGAGAGCCATTTCTGGGAAATTCCAACAATGTAATGTGCTCTATCTAGTTGGGGACGATTCTCTTGGAAGACACATGGGTGGGTTAAGGTGGACCTAGTCTAAGGGTTTGATGGACATGCCCCTTTCTAGAGGGTTCTTTTGTAACTTCCCCTGTCTCTCTTATTCTATTAAATTATGAAGGGGACATTACTTCAGAGTATTGTTTTTGTTTTCTTGGGAGCTTGTGAGAAGCTGGTTTGCTATTATGTAATGTTATTTTCTGAGTAAGATATGTGATTGTTGGTGCAGATCTGATATATCTATTGTTTACTGCTCATTAGCATGCAGATATGATTTTGATTTACTGTTACTCTGATTTATTATGCTTATTTAATAAACTGCTGCACTGGTGCTGACCTGAGCTAGCATGCTAATCTGTTTTTTCAGATCTGATTCATGTTCTATGTAATGGAGGATTGGCGCTCAAATAATTAAGTTTACAGAGCTGAATTTTTGGACTTATATTTTTTTAGATCCAGTGCCTGGCTGCTGCTGTAATGATATAACGTTTTGATATGAGGTTCCTACAATTTTGAACATTTCCTACAGCATTTTGGTTTATGCAGATCTGAAATTTTGATAGGTGTATCGGAAGTTTTTAGATTCAGCTGTAGCACTGAAGTTTTTGCACCAGAAGTAGTGAGGTGCTCTACAGCCCAATATGGGGGATATGTTGTCATGTTACATAACATAGCGTAACATTTACATAACATTCCGAAAATAAAATGTAATCAAATTTTTTATGTCGGCTCATAAAATAAAAGGGTTAAAACCCCATGAAAGGTGATTAAAAAAATCATGTTGGCTCATAAAATAAAAAAAATTAAAAACAGCATAAATCCATTTTAAACCCGGATCTATCAAGCACTTAAGAGGGATCAAATTTTATGAGATGTAAATTTTATCTGGACACATCAAGAAATTGGATCCCTCTTGGTTTTGATAGATCTAGGTTTAAGATGGATATATGCTGGTATGAATGCAGATCTGTTGTTGTGTAGTTAAATTTTAACAAGCTCATGCCAATGACTACTAATCTCTTGCAGCACATGGAGTGAGCTTCAGTATTTTACTATTTACTAAAATGATAAGATGTGATCTTCTTACATGAAGCTTGAATTTGTATATCTCCCTATTCTTGCAGATCCTTACCTCGAAGAGATATTCAGATCATTGTTGGTTCTGGTTGCCCCAGCTTAGATGGAAAGGTTGTTACCTCTGCAAAGCGTCTGAGGGCATTCATTTATCTTGATGAAGGAGATGTAAGCATGTTTCTTTAAGGTTCAAAATACTTCAAGTTCTATCCACCGATAAACCAAGATGCCTATCAATATTTTGTATGATTGTTATGTAGTTTCTTTCTTTATTTGTTCATAGGTTTGCTACCATTTGTGGCAATTTGTTTCATTTATAACTGATAGTTTTTATAAATTGCTTTCATGTTGTAAGGTATGCAGTTCCTGTAATCTAAGAGCTTCTTGTGAAAGGGCTTACATTATCCCACGTCGAGGTGATATTGCACGCACAATAGATGTGATGCGAGTTTTATTGACTTACGCATACTATCCCCTAATTGGTTCTGCTCAAAACGATGTACACAAAGTAGTGAAATTATCCGTCCGCAAGTTACTGAAGCAGGTGGTTAAATTAAGTGCAACTCCACTTGATCCAAATCTTCGAAAGGCTGCGTCTGTAGGGTCTCCTCCAAAAATAAATCAATTTCAACCTCCACCGACAAAGAAAATGAGACGGGCGGATGACGCTGAAATGAAGAAAGGAGATTGGCTTTGTCCAAGGTTAGTTTTCTGTCGGGCACTAACTCTGGTGTTGTCTGGGAGTTGTCATTCATGCCTTACAATTCAATTTTTCTGACATATTGGATGGAACATTTAGGTGCGATTTCATGAACTTTGCTAAGAATAACAAATGCTTGCAATGTGATGACATTCGTCCTAAAAGAAAGCTGAATCTAGGGGAGTGGGAATGCCCAGGGTATGTTTCTCAATGCAGCTCCCAGTCACAAATTAGTTGAGTTTGTCATTTAAGGCATGTTGGCTTGATTTTAGTGTACAATGATTGATATCCTGGAGTTCAAACTGAACCTACAATATTTGCTTCGTATGAGTGTTTAATGACTTGTAGTAAATGCTTTTGCAATATGAATGATTATTTACAATCGACATGTGTGCATGAATATGCAGGTGTGGGTTCGTGAATTATAGAAGAAATTTGGCTTGCTATAAGTGCGAGTGCAACCGTCCACAGGGTGACCATACAAATTATTACAAACAGAGTACTAGCAATTGGGATGACGATGTAAGAAATGCAAAGCAGTTCACAGAATGGACGTGGAAGAAGCCAGTCAACATGGAGGACTCTCCAGACTCCAGAGTCATCAAATGACAACTTTAACAATACTTAAATGGAAATATTGCTTCCGTCAAATTTGCAGATCATTTAGAAACCAGAGATAACCCTTTTTAAATAGCTAAAGAGAATTTGATAAATCAATTATCATTCTGGAATAAGATGGAAGGCATTAAATGATATGATAGTGACAATGGCTATAGTTGGAATGTGGCAGGTAGTTACAGTACATCGGATTCAACTCTAAGCCACGGTGGGAAGCTCCCAAGCCATGCTGAGAGTGTGGGTGCCTAATAAGCATTGGCATGTTAAAGCCCTTAAGCCCTAAGCCTTGTCAGCTCAAATTTAAAAAAGCAAGCATTCTACAACTCTTATAGAGGTAAAGGGAGGGCTTATGATCTTGACTGCAATGAATTTGGTTTATTGCACGAGTTTGAGCGTTTTGAAAGGGAAAATGTCACCTTTTTACAGTCCAAGAGAAACTATAAGAAAGACGCGTCTACAAAAATGATGGTTTTTTCATTCCATCTTGATTGGTTTTTTCTCAATACGTTAATGTAATTCGCTTCAGTGAAAGCATTTATACTTGAAAACACCACTTTTTAGTCCAGGCTTCTATTCAGTAACAAAACAGTTTGAATTGATTTAGTTTTTGTGACTTTTTAAAGTGGTTCACATTAATTCTCAAAGGAAGATATCAGAGAGTTATTCAAAAGGAATGTGGGCAATTATTATGGATATTTCTGTCATGGTCCAGTCATGACCCTTTTCCTGCTGACTAAAGAAACCTCGTTCTACAACATGGAAGAGGCATCCATGCAATGATTTAGCTCGTCTTTCATTTCTTATCAGCCACATGACAAGGAGTAATAGGAAGCCTCTATTAATCAATTTTAAATCTAACAAATAACCTAACAGTGAGTTTGATTTTATAAATAAAAATAACCCATTGGCCATTGACTAAAGCGTTGATGGAGTAGAGTGTGTGAATAAGGTTGTAGCAGATTTTGACTTCCGGTCTCTGAAATTAATATCAAAGATATACTCATTGCTTCAATGAGCATGAGCTGTTACACTGTTTATCTAGTGACCCCATTTAAGAGCAAATCCCTTATCTTGTTATTTTTGAGTGCCTTGTGCTTGAAAGTAATTGGTGGGAGCAAATCAGTAGTGTTAGGTAAGAAAGCTTGACATAGCGACTCCACACAACAATATTTTCTCTTCTAAAATATTGCATGTGATGAAAATTCATGGTTTGAGGTGCTTGATAGTTTTCTTGACATAGTTTCTGACATGTTGATAGATTAGTTTCTACTTCTCAAAGAGAGAGTTCAAGATCTTGAAAGAGTTCACAATATAAATGAAGAAGACTTTGATGAGATAACAACAGTTTTCTTCTGAACATTTCAACTTCATTGTTCCCCCATTCTCATCTTGGTGTAGAGTTTGCAAGGACCCCACAAAGGGAAACATTGCTCCATTTTTCAGTAGTGAGCTTATCTATTCAAAGCGGATTGTCAATCTGAAAATGCTAATTGTGAGGACATTTCAAATTTCACAGATAATGCTACCTCTCGCAAAAATATGGTATGTGAGATTGATCATGACATTTAAGAGTTTGATGATGATTTGTTTTCTTTAATTCAAGAAAATTTTGAATTTATATAATGATCAAATGAAGATATTAGCGAAGGAGCTATCCCTAGTGGGGATGAAGAATCATATACACTTTAACTCCTTCCTAATATGTATGAATTTCTCAATGAATTCATGGAGGAAACATATTGTGAATCCCCCACTATTACAATTCTCAGGGATGCCACACCATTGATTTGTGTCACCATAGCCCTTGACCCCCTTGGTTGAGTTTTTTTTGTTGGTGTGCATCGGCTTTTTGCATCATGTTTTTGCGTAGAGTTTTCATTGTCATTTTGTTACCGAAAATTCTCAATCAATGCGGACAACGATTGTTTCCTTAGTCTACATGGGGCAGATTTAGAACAAAAGGCTCACAACAATGCATCATCTCCCTAGATTGTTAAACTACTTGAATGTCAAGCTTTTTTACCTCACTGAGAAGGTGATCCTCGCCTTGTAATTCTCTTACGATCAGATGTAAATCCAAAAAAATGTAAGGAACAAGATACAATAATGAAAGTAACAAGATAATTCAACGATCTATACTAATGATCAAGGAGAAGGTGATATTTGCTTTGTAATTCTCTTACGATTAGATGTACTTGCAAAAGAATGTAAGGAACAAGATATAATAATGAAAGCAACGAGATAATTCAACGATTTATACTAATGACCAAAGAGAAAAGTAACGAATAACTGAGATTGGCACAAATCATTCATGGGAAATGTTGACACATTTGTATTAAAAGGATAAGAGAAGAAAACTACAAGCAGAGCCTAGATGTCGAAGCTTTGTTCTTACAATGCCTTACAACCACAAGCTCTACAAACTCTTCAAATCTTACTCACAACCACACTCTTTGCCTTCCATACCAGCAATGATTTTAACAACATAAAGATGCTTTCTTGGTCCTCCCCTATCATGGTCCATGAAGCTTGTATATATAGGCCAAAGAGGACCCAAAGGGGTTGATATTTTTAGGGAGGAAAGTGAAGGATTATCTCTAGAGGCTAAGGCTATGAATGCCACCTACTCCAAGCAGTTGGGATAATCCTCCACGAAGACTTTCATGTAGAAAGTTCTCAAAATCTTCTCTTTTTGCCATTCTAATAGCGTTGACGCTATTTGTGCACTAGCAGGAGGCGTCGAGGCTCCTTGTCCTCAGGAAACAAGTGTCACCCACGCATCTTATCATTAGGCAATAAGCGTCGAGCAAGATTGACGCTCTATGTCAGAAGGCAAAGGGCGTCATGCCTCCTAGACTTGAGAAAAAAGCTCCTGCAAAAGATGGTTTGTCCAAGAAACTTCAGAGGATTGAGCATAAGAACAATTTTTGGGTGTAACAAAATGCCCCCAAAGTATGAAGGTAGAGGGATATGATAGGTGAAATACTTTGCTAGATATGATACAGAAATAGAGGCAAACTAGTGGTGAGTGAAGACTTGCAATAAGACTAGTTATAGATTATCTGACTCAAAGCATGGCTGCAGACTATTACATTGCAGATCCATATACAATGACCAAGTCATGGCTACCAATAATACATTGCAAATCCATGATCAATAAGACTCAAATCGGGATATAACTACAAAATATACGTTGTAAATCCATGTCATCCTAACTCAAACTTGAGCATAACCACCAAACATACAATGTGGATCCATGCAATGACTCAAAAAATACTCCATCGCAACTTGAGGATAGACACATATTCAAGTGAATACCTAACCACTCAGGGTATTAATTCCAAGCTCAAATAGTACGATTCTATTCATGTGAATAGATGTCCTGATCTTGAACATGGTAGAAACCAATTTATTATTGGTCATTGATGTATACCATTAACAAGTGCAAGAGAAATTACCATTAATATCAATGATTCCCAAGGTACCCTAGTACATTCCCCTCACTGTAAATGAATGAATTGAAGTTGAACAATTGACAAAATATTCCAATTAGAGGCCAATGATCAAAGTCTACTATCGAAAGTGAGGAAACCTGCCATTGAGGCATGCATGATTCAAAAAACTTGACTAGTTTCTAAAACTAATTCCCGGATAAAATGTTGATGTCGACAGGAATAGACTCGTCGAAGGAGGGCCATGATGTTTCTCCCATCATCGACAAAAAACTTGGAACAAAATTGATTTTTGAAGTGATTCTGATAATGGAACAACCATGAGACTAACTCGGATATCAACGACTCAAAGGAAGGTAAAGTAATTGTAGAAGTAGACTGTGATAAAGACTCCCCTTGAACATTGAACGACACAATAAGCGACTTGGAAGCATTGACTCAACGAGGTAGAGACCACACATAATGCAAAGGTAGGACGATGCATTCTTTGAATTGACTCAAATGGGCGAAATGACTCATGAAAGTGGATTGACTCAATGACAAGCTGAATACCCAACTGTTTGAATGAAAATGCAGAGATGTGCCATGCTCAAGAGTGATTATGAGCTTCCATTAACACAAATGAAAAATGTCCCCCTATTCCCTTAACTTTTTCATCACTATGGATGAGTACTACTTTGCTTTTTAACGAGCTCAAAAAGGGTAACAAACACTCGAAATAGCTCATCAAGTGATGAGCCCAACCTCATATGTTTTATGAACCTAAGAAAGGAGGGGTTCATTCCCAAAAAAGAGATTATTCATCGCTTCATTTTACGAGTCCGAAGAAGGTAATTTCAGCCGTCGTTTCATGTTTAGAAATTCTGAAATGACTAAGAAGACTCCATAATGGATTTTTTTCGTAAATTTAGTCCCCATGGTCCGAAAAAGCATAAACTGATACCTAGGAGAACTCTAGTCGCAATGAACTAGAGTGTACATTTTTCGTAAATGAGTCTAAACGGTCTGAAAAATGGGTAAACTATCACCAGATAGACGACATTTCAAATACTTTTACAAGAGTGAAAGAATCAAGTTCACTTGGCAATCTTTTTATGTTTAAGGAGCCTAAAAAGAGCTTAAAGACGATTCCAAGGGGTTTCATTTTTCGTATCCATTTTAACGAGTCCGAAAAAGCAGTAAAAACATACTCGACACCTTTTCTCTGAGTTTAATGAGCACGGCTAGGGTATAAAAGGCGCTCAGAACCCTTTTCATGTTTAAATCTAGAGCACGAAAAAACAATAAATTAAGCTCAAAACCACTTTTCATGTTTTAACCAGAGCACGAAAAATGTAAAAAGTAAGCTCAACACCATCTTATTGTTTTTAACGAGCTCGAAGATCGGTTCAAAGAATGCTTAGGGTATCTGCTTCATTTTTTAAATGAGCTTGACACATAGTATGAACTATGCTCAGTATGTTGTTTCATGGTTTAGCGAGCTCGAAACTAAAAGAAAAGTATGCTCAAAATGAGTCCCATTGATGGATGTTTTCCCAACATGATGTCCAGTGGTTAGTACTTGCCCCCAGTATGACTATCAAGTAATTCAACTCCAACACAATATAAAGAGGTTGGATGCATGTCCCCCAAGCTTTGTTTCGTCTGCTTAGTCTTTTGCTTCACCCAATTAAATTCTGGGTTACTCCTAGGAGAATGTTCACCAGAGACGGAGGGAGAAAGAAGATCAAGTGATACAAGCAGATGAAATGAAGGTTCAAGTATTGAGTCTTCTAAAAGACTTGACACAATGGAAATTCTGTTTCATTTTTTAATAAACTTGAAACGAAAAGGAAACTTCTGCTCATGACGACCTATTTCATTTTTACACAAGCTTGAAACATAAAAAAACTATGTTTGTGGGGACCTGTTTCATTTTTACACAAGCTTGAAACATAAAATAACTTTGCTTGAGGTAAAACGCATTTCATTTTTTGAACGATCTTGAAAAGAAATAAAACTATGCTCAAGAACAGTTTTATTTTTTAGCAAACTTGAAACCATGAGTAAACTATGCTCAGGGGCGGTGTAATATTTTAACGAGCTTGAAACTAGAAATAAACTATGCCGAGAGAAACATGTTTCATTTTTTAACGAGCTTGACACAGAAAATGAACTATGCTCACAAACATCTGTTTCATTTTTTAACGAGGTTGACACAAAATGGAAACTCTACTCGGGGTTGGTTTTATTTTTCAACGAGCTTGAAACCTGGAGTAAACTATGCTCAAAAACATTTGTTTCATTTTTTTAACGAGCTTGACACATAAAATGAATTATGCTTGCCTTTAGTTCTTAGCCAACATGATGCCTAGAGGTTGGTAGGTTGCCCCCTTTACGTAAGAAGCTAATGTCTTAATTCCAGTATGATGTCCAAAGACTGAAGACATGCCCCCTAAGTTTCCCCATGATGGGAAGAAGCTATCAATTTACAAATGACTGAACTTCGACATGATGTCCAGAGTTGAGAGACATGGCCAATGAAGGGGCAGGAACCACAAGACCACGCGTGACATTCATGGAAGTATGATGACTAGGAGTTATATGATGATCAGGTTAAACAAATGAAATTTGATCAATGTTCACAATCTTCCCATCATGGGGAACATGCATCACTCGAAAGAGTGTGGACACTATAGCTTTCATGGCGTAAACATTATCTTGTCCAAGGAGCATATTAAAATATAAGGGATCTTAAATTACCATAACATCAATGCACACAGTTTTCCCTCCAGGCAAGGTGATAGGAAAATGATGAAGGATCCCTAAAGGTGCAGTCGGTCTTCTATTGAAAGCCAATATCTGATCAGTGGCTAGCACAAGCTAAGGAGAACCTATAGCTTTCCAAGAAGTTGAGGATAAAATACTAACAAAAGCCCCTTCATCAACAATAGTGCAGATTATGCTCTTAGCGGTAAATCACACATATATATGGAAATGAACACTAGAATGAAGACAAGATTCTATTAGATTGCTCCAATCAAAGGAAATAACCTCAGTTCTTGGAGAGGGTTCTGTTGAAACAGACAAAATTTTCCTTTGCATAGAACAATCTCAAACTGACTACGAAAACTTCAACGGGTTTCAGTTCACTCTCAACTGGAAGAGAGCGATGAGATGAAACTTGTGTCAAAGTGACTACTTTGGTCTTAACACTCTCGGGTGAAAGAGTGGGATCGGGTGGAGATGACATCGAAACGACCACTTTAACTTCACTGGAAGAGTGGGATGAACTATTTGTTCTCCATTCTCTAAAGAAAGAGTGGGATCGACCGAGGATGAAACTATATTAACCCCTTCATCAATCAATGGGAGGTCAAGGGATAACTTACGGTAACCTGTTGGAAGTCGTTGCAGAGGAACACTAATATTTTCCAACAACTTTGAAGCCTCATCCATGCGAGGACAAAGGTAAGTAAGGTGGATGTCCTTACATAGAAAGAAATGATATCTTACTTTTTTTTTCGACTCTTAACCATAGAGTCACTGGGTGAGGGGATATCATCAGTATGATAACTAGAGGTCGATGACATGGGTTGTTGGGAAGCCTCATACCACACTTCTAAAACTTGGGACAAGCCATGACAATCCTTAAGAAGGTGGTCACCCTGGCAAAGCCTGCAAGAGAACTTAGGCTTACGAGGTGTTTTTGTGCGAAGATCAACACTCTCAGTACTAGGAGTAGTAGTTGGTTGAGAGCTGATTTTTTGTTTTTCTTTATTCTTCTTAATCTTCCTTTTCTTCTTCTTCTTATCCATCTGATTACTAGTGTCACAACTTTCGACAAGAGAAGAAGGAGAGAGGGAGGAAGACACATCTGGCGAAAAAGGTGAAGGACCAACATGATGTTGACGCTCTTGTGATGCAGATTTGGGATGCGAAACAATCAGTGCATTTGGGATAACCAGACTCGAGAATAACCATATAGGTAATCCTATAGTCAATCTTCGGAAGACTTAACGTAGCCATGAGAAGAGGACCAACATTTCCAAATGAAGGAATAACAAAAAGTTACCCTTGAGAAGGGATCTCTTGGTTGGTAGTCCTAGAAGGCATAACCATAACTTCGTAACAAACATACATCTGTCTTTAAAACTTTTAATTGTACAGACAACAAGCACTACAAACTCTCCAAATCTTACTCACAACCACACTCTTTTCCTCCTATACCAACAATGATTTCAACAACATAAATGTGCTCTCTTGGTCCTCCCTTATCATGGTCCATGAAACTTGTATATACCAGAGATGATTTTAGGGGCGAAGATTAGCCCATGGGTGAATTTAAAGGGT
This sequence comes from Pseudotsuga menziesii, assembly GCA_001517045.1. Taxonomy (NCBI): domain Eukaryota; kingdom Viridiplantae; phylum Streptophyta; class Pinopsida; order Pinales; family Pinaceae; genus Pseudotsuga; species Pseudotsuga menziesii. The sequence goes on from LPNX010297761.1 coordinate 67,105, forward strand.
TTATAAATATTTACCGAGCAAATATTAACATGGAAAGTTTTTTTCTTAAATTTAATACATTCGTCCATATTTATTAACCAAATAATTAAAAAAAAAACAAATATCCCTTCCCTATTAATTAGGGAGAGAAAAAATAATTCTTAGCCTTTTCAAATTTATCTCAAAACCTACTTTCGTCCCCAGTTTCTAGTAAAATTTCTATTCAATTTTTACTTCGCCCCAGTTTTTAGTAAAATTCATGTTCAATCCTTCCATGGTCCCCTAATTTTTTTGTAAATAGGGACTTATAGATATTATTTAGCCCTCCATATTTTGTTTAAAATGAGAATACGGTTACATTCCCCCGTCAAAATTGTGTGGGAACCTTTCTTTGCGGCCATTTTAGTTAATGGAGGTTTCGAATAGTTATTTTTCACTCCATATTTGATCTAAAATGAGGAATTTAACCCATATTTTTTATGTAAAGAATTCTTATATAAAAATGGTGTGGTACATAGGGTACCTGCATTAAGGATGCAAGGAAGGAAAGCAATTCTTGATTTATTAAATATCAGGGTTGAAAGAGAGAGGCAGATTGAGATTGAGAGACCATTGGAGCATCTAGCTTTTTCAGACTTCTTTCATCCCAGTTATATACATGTAAGTAAATTGAGTTAGGGTTGATTATTTCAGACTTCTCTCATCGCAATTATATACTTCTTTCGTGGGAGCTATATATATGTTAGTAAATTGAGTTAGAGTTCATTATTTCAGACTTCTCTCATTGCAACTGTATACCCTAATTTGAGTTAGCGTTGATGAAATAATGTAGATCATGTTTTTTAATATATTTTTTATATAATAGAAATATATTGCACAAGGTAAGTAGTGGATGCTAAAGTTAATTTTGCAGTTTCATACTATATGTTCAATACACATCTTTAATAAGCTCGAGTTTATGTTTAAAATGACCTGCTATAACTTGATGGAGTCATTTTTTGGTGGTAGAGATCTGCATAGGTCTGAATTAATGAGTTAGATAAGGGATAACCTTCGCTTCACTATGCTAAAATATGTAACTATAGATAATAATTGGCAGAATTTGTGCCACTTACTCATAATAGATTAAGGGAATGAAATAATATCCTGGTCTTACCTGGTGAAAAATAGCTAGATATTTATATAATGTTATCCTGGAAGGTAGAAGGGAATACAATATGGATTGATCTATGTTTCCGTAACAAATTCACAAATCTGCTATGCATCCTGGATAACATAAATAATTTGTGTAGGTTAGATCTAGAGTTACATATTTTGAATTTGGCCTCCATAATTTGATTGCTTGATCGCAATCAAGAAAAATTAATCAGTTTTGAAATATAAATCAGTATATTGCTTGATCCCAGAGCTGTTGCAACAGTACAATAGCTCACTCGCTATTGGCACATGGTGGTATGGATCAACCGAGCGTTGATAACCCCCCATTGTGAAACTTTGTTATCACTATGACCTTGAAGATCTATGGTTTTTATAGGGATTATTAATACATATAATGGACATAACTTGTAAGGTAGTTGATGGACTTGATACGCCATAGCTTACGTTTAACTACATGATTGAAGGCATTTCTATAACTTAGGATACCTGTTTTTATATCAAGGGTGTCATTTTATGTATTTGTAACTTTCGTCAATCACACTCTTAAAACATACATTCATGTGTTGTTAAATGGTTTTCGTGATCTTTAATATAGCCCATGTGAAAGGGCATATTTTTTGTGATTAATTGGCCTCCATCTTGACAAGCCATTTAATGTGAATAACCATGTCCTTCCGTAACTTTCCCCAAGCCATCGCATGCCTTTGTCATTTGGACTTTTCAATATGGAGCAAATAGTGAGTGTCATTTAGTTAAGTTACATTTCAAACATAAAATAATATTTCTTGATATTTGACTAGTGAATACCACCTTAGACAAAATTTTGAAGAGGGGAAAAGGCAAAATAAAAATAATTTAAAAGACTAAATTGAGAGAAGGAATATCAAACTCTTTTTTTATAGAGAAACAACTAGCTTTAAGGGATTGGGAGTGGGTTTTCACAAGGAGGAAAAATAATGGGAGTTGACATTGAGAATGACTTTCCTTAGAGTATGTCATAGGAATATTAAAAACTTTCATAGAAAAGCCATCAAAAGTGAAGCAACCAATGATTTATTTAGATTAATATTAAGGACATTCCTTTTCAATGTGGGTAGAGAAAATACCTTTCTATAGCATTAACTACATTGTTGAAACAGTAGGAAAGGGCCCACCATCTGTAGCATTGTTTTTTTTGAAGGTGGATATGTTAGGAGGCAAGGGACCACCTTGTCACCGAGCTCACCCAGTTTGAATAACTATAGAATTTCGTATTTCTTTTGGTTTGATAATTTGTTGATACAATGTATATCTGTGGATTAAGAAAGTAGCATGTTGTTGGATCAATTAGTCATTTGTAGCATTAATAAATCGTTGAAACAATTATTTAATTAAAGTATGTAAATCCTTTATTGCTGAAACGGTTGATTACTTGGCATGTGTGATCTCTCTTAGGGTATGCAAGTGATTTATTGATAATTAGAAGTGTTGAAAAATATTTAATTTCTTGTTGAATTGATATCATAGGTTGAATTGGTTATGATTAATTGATGCTGAAACAAATCTAGATGAATGTGTGGTTTTAGTTCATGGTCAAGTAGAATGGAAAATTTCGGAGCTTGGATGTTGTGTCAACAACATAGAACGGATATTTCATTCTTGCACGAGTGGTGATTGGATTTAACTTCTTGCAAAAATAATATAGGACTTAACATCTTGCAAAAATAATATCTATGCTTTATCTTTATGAACAATTTTATATTTCCATTCTTGCTAGAGTGATTTCATTTTTCCACAATGAGTGATTTATTCTTGAAGATTGAATTATCGGTTAGAATTAAGATGATTTAGTGAGAAAGAAGTTACATAACATTTTCAGCAATTAAGTTGTTAAATTTAGCATTGGTTGATTTGGGTGATTGTATGAGAATTAGTGTCAGAAAGAATTGAAATAATATGAAGAGAAACTTATTAGAATAAAAAGTGAAAGCATAATGAATTGTGATTTCATAGGAATCAAAGAGATGGCGAATCTTCTTGGATAAAGATTCGCCAATTTTTTTACAATATTTGATAAATCAGTGAAAGGTTCATTAATTTTTACAATATTTTTACAATGCAGTAAAATGTTAGCAAAAATTACAATATCTTATAATTTAGTGAAAGATTCACCAAGATCTTACAAAATTATAAAATAAAATGAAAGATTCGCCAAAACTTATATATATATATATATATTGATAAAATCACCTTCAAATTTTTCTATATATCAGGGAGATTCGCCCCTTTTTATACATATAAATCTAGGGGGTTTTTAAAATTATCACTGAATGAAATGCATTCAAAATTAAAGGATAACACTTGATAAGTAGCCACATATATCACAATAACATGTTATAAATAGAGAACGTGGCTATGGCATCCCACTTTTATGAAAACAAAGATTTCATTCCACAACTAGTTATCAATTTTCACTACAATGTACCTAGTTTCCAATTTAACTTTCCAAATTACAAATAAATAGAAATATATTACCACTGTAGCTCATGGAAAGTGTACCAGGGGTCACCTACATTTCATGTCTGTATCTTTTCACCCATATACAATCCATTAAATAACTCACAAAACGAGCTAATTCTACTCTTATGGATTGGCTAGTAATTCTTGGAATGCCTAGAATAATTAAATCCACATATCATAGAATAATTAAAATGTAATTAAAACTCTAAATAAAATGTTTTATCATTCATAATAGAGGTATATATCATTATAAAATTTCACCAAACTCACATATCTACTCAAAACAATTCCATTGAAGGAGCTACAAGTTGGAAATTGATCTAGAATTTCGGTAGACATTTCCTAAACACTATAATGAAGATTTCCCCTCGAGTTATCACACACATTTAAAGTGTATTTATAAGAAATAATCATAAAAGAACACTCAGGAATTTTTTACAAACTCTTCATGTGCCAAGTCTCCAAACTATGCAAAACAACGTAATCGAAGAACTAGTCTTCGAATAAAAGGTAGAAACATCAAAGATAAGTGTCTTAAACCATTCCAAGGATTTTGTACCATCAAAATACACATTATATAATTAACAGAGGAAGGAATATCAGTTATTTAGCAAAGGTTACAAAGAATCATTTCCTCAAACAATTTGTGCACAAAATCCCAAAAACTAGTTTCCAAATCCTTCACAAACTTTACTTGCATAAATAAATTGAATTCCATGATAAACTTCTTCTACAAATAGCTCATATGTTTCATCAAACATTTCATGTACATACATAAATAAATAATATCATATCCAAATAAATTAAATAAACATTATATAAAGCACTTATCTTTTCCAAATACGCAACCAGAATCGATCGTGCCATGTTCCATCCAGCCATAGACATAATGCAAGCCAAAACTCACTTTGCAATAGTCACCCCTGAGCCGAAACCATGATGCCACAAGAAAGGCCGCACTAAACCACAAATTCTCTCAAGAAATCAGTCAAACCATAACCCAATGGAAAGTGTGACCTCTACTTCCACTCTAGGGAAATTTTAGTAGCTCCAGGACAACCGTCCAACCATAACCCAACGACAAGTAGCACTTCCAATCCAAGTAAATTCCAGTGGTTCCAAGATAAATACCAATTTATTTAGAGTAAATCATCTTGGGCACATGATCAACAAGGATCTCATACCATGAGAATCAAAATCAAAGTGCCAAACACAAGCACAAGAGAAAAAACATGAACCGCAACACACGAGAGTGACTATCCAACACAAGCAAATCAAATTCCTTCTTGAGCAATTTGAATTAGGGGAGAGAGACACCCAAGGGATGAGTTACATTCCAAAAATAAAAAATACGAGTTAGACATCAAGTGGCTACACCAAGAGGCACATTAATCCAACTCATGAGGGTGCATTAAGTGAGAGATAGGGACTCCAATCCTCAAATAAAAATTAATCTCAAGGTAAATAAAACCAATGAGCAACATAACACGTGAGGGTACATAACCAAGAGGGACCATCAAGTACATAAAAATGGTGTACAACATCAACATAGGATCAACATACATAGGTAAACACTTTTCCACGACCCCTTTCTTATAACATCATGGTTTCTCATGTAGTGTGTATTTCTCCCCTACTACGTGCAAAAGCACCTACCCTAGATCTGTTGGAGTCATTATCCAACCCACACACCTATTTGGTCAATTTTGGCATAATTAACCACTATCCTAAGTTTATTGACTCGAATGGCATCAGCATCAACACACCATGACATCATCATCAGCACACCCACACCCTCCTTCAATCATGGAGGCCAACTAAGCCTTCTCCTTGAATTAGGGAGGCTAACTAGGCTTCCTCCTCCAATCAGGGAGCAATTATGGCGCAATCTTAGTGTCATAAGTGCACCAATTAGTTAACTGAATGTTGTTTCACCTAACAATCAGTTAAGCTGAGTTGTAAATGTGCCTCCCTCATGTCATTGTCTATTTTGGGTTGATTTGGGTGAACTGGAGTGAGTTAATGCGCCTCCAACAACTTCTGGTGACTAGTTTCAGTTCAGTTCACTTCATCGGAGCTGACCTGAGTTAGTGATGCATCCCCACCTATTGATTGACATGTAGTGACATGTAGTTGAGTTACATTCAGTTAGACTCAGTCATTTATTGCACTCCAATTTAGTTAGGACTCAGTTAGAGTCAATCATGGCTAGAGTAGTGGTTAACTGGTGTGTTCAGTGTGGCTAACAGACAGTTAAGTTACACCCATCCATGCAATTTGAATGACCTCTAGTGAATTCGAATTGTCTTGCATTCATGCAAGTTTGCATGACACTGTATGATTGATTTTATTCCATTATTGATAATATGCAACTGCAACCTCCTATTGCAGTACTATTATGTCATTTCATGCCTAAATTGTCTTGAATCTCTTGTAAGTCTGTGCTTAGTCTCAAGATTGTTGTGACTGAATTTAATAAGATCGTCTAGATAATAAGGTAGAGTTCAACAATGGAAATAGAAAACAATAACATCAATTACAATATTTTTAGATTTTTTTCAAATATATTCTACTAACTAACAAAAATAAAAGCATTCATACCTTTGTCTACAATGTGGGCCACAGTAGCCGTCCGAGGAAATGGTCCCGCAGCTTTACGGTTTTGGGTCTGCAGTCTCTTCCACAAATGGTTTTCAAATGGGGACTGGATCCAAATGGGTATGGAGCAAGCTCAACATACACCGTAGGAAATGGCATGGGAAAATATGAGAATAATGGCGAAAAGTATAGGGTGTGACTGAGAGCAAATGGCAAAAAGTGTTTTGGGGGAGACCTTCATAATGTATTTATAGGATGGTCCAAGGGTTTTTTGACCCATGGTATTTTATTGTCCATGGTATTTATCTATGGTATTTTGACCCATTCTCATTTTTAGGGGTTTTTTATCCTTTTTGGAGAGAGTGAGGATAAATTACAATAAATGTCAACTTCCCTTCATTTATGGGGAGGGGATAATAATGTTTCGGACCATATAGGGTGGAAATTAAGTTGTGAAGGTCAAAATGGAGGAAAAAATGGTGGGAATACGATGTATGACTATGGTTTAGACCATGGAGAGCTAGGTGAACAAATTTTGGTGTAAACACCTCATACTCTCTTTCGTGGCATCGGTTGTCTGGTTGTTTTTATTTTATTAATTGTTTTATAATTTCGACGTAATAAAAATAATAATAATGTGCAAACCATAATCCAGGAACCTTGTCCCACTATATCCAACATAACAACAACAATAATATGTCCAAAGGCTAAACCAGAGGGTATTGCATTCGACCTTCGACCTTTGCACCAGTGATGCTTTATCATTTTAAATCTCATGTAGTAGATACATGGTAAATGATAATCCTCCCTATGGGAGTTTCAATCATCCCGATTCTATTTTTATTTGTGACATGTAGTTTGATGAAACTCAATCTATTCGGTTTTTTATTGATAAGCATGTAGGTTGCAAGTTTTAAATACTCTATGTTGTTTTTTGTTTATATAACAGTGAATAGAGTTGGGATACCTCTTCCATAAAAGAGTTGAACGCATACCCTTTAAATTTTTGTTGGTTGTATATAAAGAAGGGCGATCTTCCCGTTTTTTTGCTTGTACTCTTCAAAGTTTTGACTATGTATGAATAAGAGTGATCTTCCCATTGTTTTGCTTGCACCCTTTAAATTTTTGTTGACTCTGTAGAAAAAGGATGATTTGCTTGCACCCTTTAAATTTTTGTTGACTTTGTAGAAAAAGGGCGATTTGCTTGTTGTTTTGCTTGCACCCTTTAAATTTTTGTTGGTTGTGTATGAAGAAGGGTTATTTACCCATCATTTTCTTGCATTCCTGAATGTTTTGTTGGATGGGTATGATGAAAGGTGATTTGTCTATTGTTTGCTTGAACTTTTTTAAAGTTTGTTGACAGTGTATGAAGAAGGTCTGTATGCCCTTTTGCTTGTATATTATAAGTGTGTATATGTCGATGGTTATGTTTCCATACTTGGCAGCTCTATGATCTTCTCTTCAACTATCGAAGTCATTAACGTTAAACACTAATTTATGAGTAGATAGAGAACTTCCCATTCGACAAAGTAGAAATTATGGTGACTATCAGTACTAACACCGCAGACTTAGTCTGTTAAAACTAGAGAGATGTTGGTCTTGAATTAGTTACCATACAATAGGCCTTAAGTAACATACCCATGCCAGCCACCTAACCCACTTTGGCACTGAATCAGAGAACCTTATGGCAGTCGATGGGGTGTCTGGTTGATCGGATTCCTTCTGTGAAGTAAATAAAGTTTGGCCACATGTATGTTTGATCATCAATGAAGGAATATATATATATATATATGTTTGATCATCATTGAAGGAATNCATAAGGTTCTCTGATTCAGTGCCAAAGTGGGTTAGGTGGCTGGCATATATATATATATATATAAGGTGAAATACAAATAACAACACAACATTACTTATTGTTAGATACCTTGAAGTTTTATAGTCATCCAGACAGAAGGAATGTATTTTTCTAGCGTATTACGTAATTTATCCATAGAATGCATCAATCTTTTCGGAAGGGTATTATTTACGTCATACCAATGCTTATTGTTACCTACTAGGTCATACCTAGTTGGTGTTATCAAGTGAGGCGGGTGATGAGAACAAACACTTGTTCATTATTCAAATTTCATAAGTCATTCAACCTTCTTTTCGTTTTTTTTTTTTAATTTTCTTGTACCACATGTTCATACCCCCTTGGGGGAGTTGTAATGGTGTATATAAAAGACTCGGTCTCCTAGCCTTATTTATCAATCCGACCAGCCCAGAGTGTTTTTTCCCTTAGAGATTATTTGTTGTTGAACAAACGACTAATAATTTCTGAGTTTTTCACTCATACCTCCAAAGTTGGGGTGGTCGTCTTTGTATTTAGGCCTAGGGGGTTATTAGAGTATATGCGTTAATGCTTATAAACATGCTAGGCATTAATATTGAGTCATATGGAGATGTGCTAGGTCCCCCTAGGTTTATTTTTAAGTTTTGGTAAAAATAATTTTTCCTGTAAACTTAGGCTATTTTTTTAAAGTTTAATTGGGAAAATTGAGATTGTAATAAAAGTGTGGTTAGGGACCAGTTTTGGACATGGGAGTGCTCATTTTCTAACTTAGAGCACCCGTTTAACCCAAAAACCCACTTTTCCTAAGTTTTAAGTGATAAATTTATCACTTAAGTAAAAATCTCCTAAAAATCATTTTTATTAATTAAAAAATCAAAATAGTTAATAAATGGAGAATATTTCTAAAATCCTAAATCAGTGGGATTTGCTCAATTTGACCGAAATCACTGGAATTGGATCCCAACACTGAAGGTGAGTTAGAATACTAATTAAGAGGAGTGTTTTCCAGTTAGTGGGGGGCACTGAAGGCTCACACAGACGAGGAGGATGCACCCCTTTCTCTCCTCCACATGTGTGGGGCACTTGGCATTTGATGAAGAGATGTTTCAGTTCACTGAAGGAGGCGTCAATCAGGTTTTCAGTCTACTCCATATCAGGCTCAGTCGAGGCTCATATCAGACTTGGTTCAACTCCACTTCGACCCCACTTCAACCCCACTCTCTCTCTCAGTCAGGCATGCGCCCCTCTTAGCCAGTAGGACTATAAATAAAGCCTCTTCCTCTCTCACAAACTGGTTAGGTTTGGAGTAAGAGAGCGCATGCTATTGTAATTTGTAATGCTATTTGCTATTTTTATTGGAATAAAAGAAAGCTTTGGAGGCTAGTGGTGGTGTGCTTTGTTGTGTGGATTAAGATTGTCATGCATTATTGAGGTAAAAAACTATATTTTTCCAATTTTTATGCATTACTTGTGGTTAAGATCTAGCCTATGATGGTTTCTCCGAACTTGTAGGAATAGGAATTGAAAGTAAGATTACTTTAATTTCTATATTATCGTGTATGCTTAGATGTCAAACATAGCATGCTAAATAATTTTATTTTCCTGCGTTATTAACCTCTTTTTGTATATGATTTCAAGATCTCATGGATATGTTTGAGTTTTGGTTGAGTTTCAGGTTTCTTAGGTTCGAAACGTTGTGTATCTAGCTTGATTCTACCCCTTTCAAAGCAAATACGAAAGACATAGTCCCTCGGCATCTCACTACAAAGTGTTTCAAAGCGAAACCCCCAACAACAAAAATACTCTTTCTCTTTCCTTTCTCCTTTTTTAAAATAAAATTTTCCCCTTTGTTACCCAACTCGTTTACTTAGATATTTGCTTTAAAAAATATAAATCTTGCACTTAGATATAGTTTTCAAGTTTTGAATAGATCCGATCTAGTAAGCATTGTTCATTCATTTTGTATAGATCTGGCAAAAAAGAATCAATTTTTGCACGACATTTTCATAAAATCTATAGTTTGCATGCAATAGTTTTTCCTTTCATGTCTTAAAGTTATATCTAGCATAAAATTTCAAATCATATTGGCTTCCCAAAAGGCAAGCTAAGATCCCAAGGAAAGCTTGCTTTCCTTGGTTCCTTTTTGCACCTTTTTTCAACTTTTTAACTTAGATTTTTTTGGGGTAAATTTGCGTTGTCCAAAGACACTTCCAAAGTGTTTTTGAGAAATTTTTACTAACATTTGCTTGCTATTTTTTAGCAGGTCTGTCCAAAAAGAGGAGGATACGCTGCCCAAAAATCAAATTTCGGGCCATTCGAAGCTTCCAAGAAGTTCCCCCCTGAGCCGAGCTTATTTTCTTACTCTGTTGTAAGCCTTTGGATCCCAGATAACAAGGAGCAAAGTGCATTTCTTCTAAAGTTTTGTAACCAAGTAATAATAAATATCTAGAGTAGGCTCTTTTGAGCCCACTCCCCATCCCCCCAGGGGGAATTGGTGTTTTTGGTGTTTTTGCATTTTGCATTTTTTCTTTAGTTTAGTTGTTTATTGAAGTATTGTATAATTTGAATATTCATTACAAGCATTCCATATTCTTCAATTTAAAGTAACAATACTACTTACCCCACGACTTCTCGATTGACCCGAAAGGGGAGAGAGACGCGTGGTAGGACTAATTAGAAAATTCATGGAGTTTTTCTTTCATTTTCTTTTTTATTATTATCTAAAATCAATCCCTCTTCGTTTTCTTGATTGAGGTCCATTTGGACCGAAAGAGATTCTTGGAGGGTTTTCTTTTTTAACAAAGAACACAAAGTTAAAATCTTTAAAAATTACTAAGACTCCGTTGTGTATGCTCTGCACTGGTTGTGGTATGTCCGATCAACCGACTGCATCAAAAGCAATGTGAATGACTAGAATAATTAATTCTCACATTTCAATAAACCTCCCCAGGTGAAAATCCAACGCCTTGAATTAAGTCGTTGCGGTGTCAAATTACCCAAGGAAGCAGGAACAATTGGTCAATGACCTCGAGACACAATTAGGATACACCCTTGTGGTGTAGTGTTGAAAATTGTCTCAGATACTCAAACCAGCCTACATATTTCTTGCGGGTAGCCGTATCGGTTAAGGGTTTTGGACATACTCCCCGTACCCTCGAGTATATTGGGAGTCCCATTCCCCCCTAAGTTTAATCAAATCATCCCATATTAACTTAAAATTTGATTAAGAGCACTTGCAACATTTATTTATGCAATTCAACAACAATTTCATTTATGGACTCTATTATTGGCACTGGTTTCTGTTTGATGTCATCATATGTTTCTGCATGCTTTGCTTATCATGTATTAATATTTATGTTGTTGTGGTTTAATCAGTATTGCAAATATCTTGTGTTAAATTTATTTATCAAAACTCCCAAGTAACTCATCCATCACCATAAAACACTAAAGCCTAAACAGCCTTAGCAATTAGTAGGATCTGCCCCCCTTGGCTTCGCTAGGAGTTGGCCTAACCAGAGGAGTTAAGAACAAGGTGAAAACCTTGACTTGAGACTTGCCTCGAAGGACACATCGAGTGGCTTGAAGATTTTTGCCACGTCCCCCCAGGTGTGTGAAAGGAGACAAATTTTTCTAGCGCCGTTGCTGGGGATAAATCTTTTTTATTCCCGAGTACGACTTAACTTTTCTTTTTGTTTAAAAAAGATAAAAAGATTAAAAAAAATTCGGATAGATCTTGTCTTTAAAATTTAAAATTGAACTCGATCCATCTGGAAACTCCACTGTTTAATATCCCTTCAAGGTATTATAATAGAAGGAAATAAGAAGGAGTATTTGATCTCATCCTTGAGCCTCAAAGGGATTATAGAAGGAGATTGAATAGATAGAATTCTCGTAGAATCTTTGAATATTTAGGGTCCCAAACCCTCTCAGATATCCATCATTTATTTGTACAGATTCATATCCATCAATCTCAAGAAATGACAGATTTCTTCAAAGCCCTTGACCTTTCTCATATAGCAGGTGATCCTCATATCATTCTGAATGATGCTATCAAGAAGCTCCCTACATTTCAGGGCAACAATGCCATCAACGCTAAGTCTCACCTTCAGAAGTTTGAAAAGCTCTTGGTTAGTTTTTGCAATGATGCTGCCGATGACCATGAAAACGTCAAAATGAAGCTCTTTGCTTTATCCTTAGAAGAAGATGATGGAGAATGGTACCTTGCATTAGCTGATAATTCATATAATACTCTTAATGAATTTTAGGATGGTTTTAGGAAGAAATGGGGAGAGAAAAAGGAACCAAGACATCAACTTGCTGCCTTCCATAACATAAAAAGATGGAAAATGAAACCATGGATGAATTTAATACAAAATTCAGGCGCATTGTTTTTGATATTCAAAAATAAATCAAGCCCCATGATGAAACTCTCCTCATCTATTATATTGAAGCATTCACTAGAGATTTGAGGTATCAATTAAGAGATAAAGAACCTGTTGATTTAAAGATTGCCTAGGAATTGGCCGAAAAAATTGAAAAGAATATGCCGCATCATCAGGTAAGTACAACATACCTGGATACACTAGAGGCAAATCTTCCTATAACAAATAATCTAAGGGAAAAGCTGTTGAATCAAAAGATAAGGAAGCATCTAAAGATCATATGAAGGAAATGGTCGAAATGATGAAAACCTTTTTAACTAATCACAACCAACAAATGGCCAATCATGCTGCTCAACTAAATCATATTTAGAATAGGTTGGTTATGATGGAGAGAAATCATATTTCTCATGCACCAAGGAACTTTCAACCAAACCCTAATCAAATGTATCAAAAAAAAACTCAAGAACCTAGGATTCTAAACCAGTTGGATTCAGTCAACATAGTAGAGGACGCAATTCCATTTTGCAAGCCTTGTTCTCAATTTCATCTGGAAAGTACTTGTTACATTGCAAATCAAGTTATGGAACAAGGACTCCCTGCAATCAGTAGTTAGTATACACCATCAAGCGAGCTTGAGTTCATGAACATGGTAGGACGAATCTAACATTTCGAAGACCAGCATTGGAAACATGTCGTAGATTATACGTTGGAAAAGGATTTCATTACTCAGAGTTATGGTGAAATGCCTACCCAGGAAAAAATATTAGAAAAGAGGAATGCTAGATACAAAGGATTTACCTATCAGAGAAAGGAGAAGTCTACACAAACTAAACAATATAAACCTAAGGTAACAATTCCTCCTGTTATAAACCCTCCGGTTGTTGTAGAATAAAAAATTGACATGGGAAAATGGTTGAATGATGTTAAAGTTTCATCTTATGCAACTGATATCCTTCAAATTCCTGGCCAAAAAGATATGCCCATAGTCCTTCAAATTCCTGTTGTCCTCGAAGATATGCCCATAGTCCTTCATAATGTTTATCCAAAAAGGGAGAATCACCCGCTTTTCTATGTCTCTCTTTTAGTTGATGATCTTCTCCTTCATAACTACATGTTAGATTCAGGTGCTTCATCAAACGTAATTACGAGGAAGGTAATGGAACAATTGAATCTAAGGATCACACGAACCTACCACAATGTTTGTGCAATGGATGCAAGAGAAGTTGAAGTGGTAGGGATAATCTTAAAGCTACATGTAAAATTGGCCAAGTATCACGACATCGATATGGCAATGGATGTTGTTGTAATCGATGTACCAGATAATTGGGGAATTATTTTGTTAAGAAAGTGGGCTGCAAATCTAGGTGGACACATCCAAATGGATTGGACATACACAACCATACTTGCATCAGAAAACACTAGGGTTATACTTCACAGAGAAAAGGAAAGAAACAGGCATGTAGAGAATCCTAAGAAGTCTGGAAATGAAATTTTGAATTGTACTGACAACTTTGGAAACTATGCCATCTTATCTAACTTCATGGCCCCTATTAAAGAGAATATTAAAAATCAAAAGATAGATGAAGTTTGTCAAATGTACTTTGATGGAGCTTATTCCAAAGCTAGAAAGGGTGCGGGCATAGTGATTATTTCTCCTTCTAATAAAATCTACAACTTTGCTTTTAGATTGGAGTTTGAAGCATCGAACAATGTGGCTGAGTATGAGGCATTGTTTCTAGGATTAGAAACTGCTAAAGACATGGGCATAAAAATGTTAAACATAAAAGGTGATTCAGACTTAGTCATCCTCCAACTTAAGAATCAGTATCAATGTAAAAGTGATAGACTAAGGAAGTATAGGAATTCTATATGGGATACCATGGACTGGGTTGATGCACTCAATATTCAGAAAATCCCTAGTGAAATGAATGGTTTAGCAGGTAAGTTGGCAGTAGCAACATTCACCCTTCAACCTTCAGATGAGATGATTAGTGGGAATGGAAAAATGAAAATAAATTTCCGGCCTTCAATTCTTGATAATGTAGATCAATGGTAGGTATTTAATGATGATAAACAACTCTTAAGATTCATCCATAATCTCCAGGAATTTGAAGATTGTAAGATCAGTTATCAGTATGAGGATAAACAGTATCAGGAGGATGAGGATAATTTGATAAATCACATTCCAAGTAGCCTTATATATTTTGAGAAGTTGTTTGGCAGACATGCTCGTCATAAAAATAAAAAAGAGTCAATAAAAATTGGGGATTATGTGGAAATAAATATAGGTAGAGACAAAGACCCCAAGTTAATAAAAATTGGATAATGTACTTCAGAAAAGGAAAGGAACAACTTAATCAATTTAATAAAAGAATATAGAGATGTGTTGGTCTTTAGCTATGATGAACTTAAAGCTTATCGGGAAGATGTGTTTCAACACGCCATTCTCCTCACAAAAGAAGCCAATGAGGTCAAAGCTTTTCGACAAAAACTTGGGCGAATAAATCGTAAGTTGGCGCCCATTGTTCAGAAAGAACTTCAGAAAATGTTAGCAGCATGGATCATAACACCTACAAGACATTCTTCATGGTGCTCCAACTTAGTTGTTGTTAGAAAGAAAAATGGGTCAATTAGAATATGTATATATTTCAGGAATCTAAAGACATCTTTCCTGAAAGATAATTACCCATTTCCCGACATGGAAACATTACTTCAAAGAGTAACTGGTTCAAGAATGATGTCCATGTTGGATGGATTTTCCGGATATAACCAGGTGTTAGTAAACCAACCTAGATCCAAATCCTAGGCTCTATCAAGCGCCGAGAGGGATCAAATTTCCGGAGGTGCAAACCTTCTTGAGTGCAATACCTGAGAAGAGGTTTGCACCTATGAATATTTGATCCCTCTCGACGCTTGATAGAGCCTATGATTTTGATCTAGGCTGGTTTCAGTCATGAGTGGTGACACAAAACTGTAGTTTGATCAACATTGTAAGGAAACGGGTTAAGTTGAAAACACAAATAGAATTATGAGGATTGTCTCAATGTAAGTAATAAGTATTAAGGATTAAATAAATTGTTAAACTGGAAAATATGGAAAATAGAGACAATAATTTTTTAAGGATTAAATAAATGAAAATATGGTTTAGGTATAATAATGAATTTAGAATTTGAGCATATCTTAACTTTGCTTCATTATGATTCACGGATGGAGTAGTTTATTTTTTATTTTCTTTATTTTTAATTGAAATTTGGTAAAAAATTTAACAAATCTGGTTGAGTGCAATTTACCATGGGTTTTAAAAACATGCCAACATATTTTTGAGGATAATTACATGGCGTCAAATTTTTCCTTCAATTAAAATAATAAGCTACACCTACCAATCATTCTCAAGAATGCAACGTGCAATTATTTTTTTCCATTAGAGGGATCAAATCCACTCACTAATTATAGGGATTCACCTACCAATCATTATGAGAGTGAAATGTGTAATTAATTTTTTTCAATGTCTCTGTAGGAATTAGAGAGATCAAATCCACTCAAGAATTAGAGGAATTGGCCTACCAGTCATTCACAATTAATTTTTTCAATGTCTGTATAGAAATTAGAGGGATTAATTTTTTCAATGTCTATATAGAAATTAGAGGGATTCGTCTACCGCTACATTGTTGCAGCTGCAATGTCTGCTTTTCATTTTCATGGAAGGCTACCTCTCTTGTCTATCATCTCCTTAATGAAAAAACATCATTAATTTGCCTCATTCATTCAACACACCATAATAAGATTTACCTATATATATATATTAATGGTGATTTTATAGCGGCTTTAAAATGTTTACTTATTAACATGTAAAGATTTAAGTGAAAAACAAATATTACAAATGATTTTATTAATAAGTTAAAACATGTGTTATTAATTTGTAAATTTACATGAAAATAAATTGATAGAAAGATTATAA
>LPNX010297761.1:94334-157118 GCA_001517045.1 Pseudotsuga menziesii
ATTTGTGAACCGGAGAAACTGAATCCCCCACTTGGGCCTCCACCACCTCAATCCTCCATCACTTCGATAGCAAGCTTACTAGCAAAAGGCAAGCTTGGGAAGAACACAACAGTGCTCCAAGGGACAAAGGGATGCAGACTCAAGCATAAGTTCTGGCAGCAATGGACTATAGTTTCGTTACTCTCAATCCTCTCTTATGCTTTCAATGTCTCAATGGGTTCCTTATATAGCTTTTCAAAGGGATACTGAAAGGTCGAATCCGTGCGATCTCAAGGCATATGGAAGGCCAGGAGTCATATGAGTCGGATCCAAGTCAAGGAACGTTCCAAAAGTATTTGGATTATGTACACATCCTGATGTACGCGACTATAGAGGGAATATCCACGTATGTACGCGGTTATCAGGGAAAAGGCCGCGTATATCATTTTTCTTATGTTTTTAGGGATGGTCAAGGATACATCAAAAGACAAAAAGTGGTCCATAGGGGCTAATGAGTCTGCAGCGGGACAGGGGAAGGCCATACAATGTGTGATTCACCTAGTGTGGTGAAATCCGCTATAACACCTAGATCTTCTCTTATCCCATATGCTGAAGACGAGCATCTCTGGTTGAGCAATACTTTCAAAGTTTTTTAAGTATAGGCACTGGACATGATGCCCATTACAACCCAAGTGACCCGTGGATTGTTTCTCAGACCTAAAGTACTAATTATGATTATCAAGTAAACCCACTTTAGCTGCAACCAGATATGAAGATGGTCAATTAAAAAGGAAAAGACAAACATGAAAGTTTGAAGCTAATATATACATTACAACTAAAACTACAAACATTAAAAAAAGACATGAACAAAGTGTAAGAAATATGTAAAAGGGTGGTAGCAGTATTAACTTTTGCATTCAAAAAATGCAACATTGCTAGTGAGATTGGTGCCTCATCACCGTATGTACCCGTTTTAATGACAGGTTTGTCTGTAGCCATAAATGTTTTTAATTTGCAGCGCTATTTCTTCTGCTAACTTTACTCTTCAGTGTGGAAGGAGATGGATATTTCATAGAACATTCATTACGGTAAAGAAGTGGGTTATGACCAGAAAATAAGATATACAGTTATTTAAGTTTTTATAATCATTAAAAAGTATATAGAATAAAAGCTTTTACAACTTACTCAATTTAGATCACCAGTTCATCTATGAGAAATATTGAGCTCTTAGTAGTATACATGTTATAAATATTGAGAGGATGTTCAATATTTATAACATTTATAAATATTGAGCATTTATAACATTTTATATTTTTTAAATTTATAAAAAAATATAAAACAACGCTGGACTGAAATTTTCACATGCTCTTCAATATTTATAACATTTATGCTACTAAGTAGGTGCTCAATCTATAAAAAAAAATAAAAATAAAATGTTCAATATAAATGTTATAAATATTAAATCTATAAAAATGATAAAACAAAGTTGGACTGAAATCTATATGGGCTGTGACAGAACTTCCGCGGTTTACCTTAAATAAATCAAAAGTGTTGAAAGTGACTTACCGTATGTAGGTAACGAATGTAGCTTCTTACACGTTTCATTCCTTTTTTTAAGTGAAATCTGGTTGTTAAGATCGGGCAAGTAGCCTCTGAGTTTTGATGTCTCTAAATCAATCTTAAAAAGCTCCTTCTCCCCCAAATAGACACATGAACATAAAAAAAAAAGCTCCTTCTCCAAAGGATCAATGAGATGCTAACAATACAACCCTCTCTCAATGCTAGTCAATGCTAGGCAATTGTTGGGACAGGGTTGTATTGTTTCCGGCTCATTGATCCTTTGGAGAAGGAGCTGTTTTTATGTTCTTGTGTCTATTTGGTGGATAATTAAAAATTTTATTTATTAACTTTTTACTTAATGGTAGACAAAAACAATAAATGAATTACTTTTAATAGCCAACATAACATTACAACTTCTCTCTCGTAATCAGCAATATTATTTATAGCCGACATAAACGTTACATAACGTTAAAAGATCTCCCCCATGCTAGTTTTAATTTTAATTTTCTATTATTTATTATTTATAGCTGACATTACATAACGTTACGTAACGTTACAAGATATCCCCCATACTGGGCTGTAGAGCGCCTCTCGGCGCAATAAAGAAGATCAACATAAGACAACGTTTACCACACCTTGGGGAACTTACAAGTTTTTAAGAATGCATTTTGGCTTATTAAATGCAGGTTCCACTTTCCATAGAGCCATGGACTTTTCCTTCAAAGAACTCGTAGGCAAAGTGATCAAAATCTATCAAGATGACTTAACTGTTTTTTCGAAAGAAATATCTGACCACATAAGTAATCTCAAGCAGTTATTTACGAGATGTCGTAAATATGGCATTTCCTTAAATCTTGCCAAGTCAATATTTGGGGTTGGCGAAGGCAAGTTGTTGGGACACATCATCTCCAAGGATGTGGTCAAGATTGATCCTGAATAGGTAGAATCTATTATGAAGGTCCCCTTGCCTCAGAACTTAAAAGTTCTCTAGTCTTTCAACGGTCAGATAAATTTCATACAAAAATTTATTAAAGAAAGATGCTAAATTTGTGTGGACGGATGAAGGGAAGGATGCTTTCAGAAATATCAAAGATGCCATATCTAAATCACCTATTTTAATAAGTCTGGATTATTCAAAAGAGTTTCAGTTTTTCTCTTTCTCCTCAAAAGACACCATTGCTGGTGTTTTTCTTCAGAAAAAAAGAGTGAAGGGCAAGAGCAGCCTATAGCCTTTATGAGTAGAGCCTTGCAGAATTCAGAATTGAAGTACACTTCCATGGAAAAACAATCTTATGCACTTGTCAAGTCCCTTAAACATTTTATAACTTATATCAGATACTCTAAAATCATTGGGTATGTACCCCATGTAGTTTTCAAAGACTCTCATGTCTCAGCAGGATTGTCTAGGCATTACGGGTAAATGGGTTTCAAAGACTCAGTAATATGACTTAGAGATAAAACACTAAATTGATTAAGGGACAAGGACTTGCAAAGATGTTGACTCAGGGGAATGATAAATCCTTAGGAATGATTTTCCAGAACCATAATCCGGAACAAATTGTATAAGACGAGTTTCAGATATTAAAGGTGCAACCTTGCTATTCAGACATCATCTTTTTCCTTCATAACCTTACATGCCCTGATCACCTACTTGGCCATAAGTGCAGAGCATTAAGGTTAAAAGAAACTAAGTATTGTTTAACAAATGATGGTATAAGTTGGAGAAACCCGGATGACTTAATACTTAGATGTGTTGATGAACCTGAGTCCAAGAGACTCACGGTTGAGTTCCATGCAGGATTTTGTGGTGGACATTTTGCAGCAAGAAAAACAACCCACAAAATCCTTAGAGCAGGTTACTATTGGAGAAACCTTTTTTCAGATGTGCATAAGTTTGTTACAATTTTTCCCCAATGTCAGTTGTTCACCGGGACGCAAAAGATGAAAGCTTTTCCCTTAAAACCAATAGTAGTCCAAGCCCCTTTCCAGCAGTGGGGGCTTGATTTCATCGGTAAGTTCAAAGACAATTCAAGTAATGGCTATTATTGGATACTTACCACCACAGGTTATTTCACCAAGTGGGTAGAGGCAATACCCACCAAGAAGGCAATCGATGTTGTAGTTATGGACTTCCTAGAAGATAGGATTTATCACAAGATTCGGTGTGCCGGCCAAAACTATCACAGATAATGGCCCATGTTTCAGTTCTTTAGAAATGTCATCTTTTTGCTTCAAATATGGCATTGTCCTATTGCATTCATCCAACTATCATCCTCAAGGAAATGGTCTAACTGAGTCAAGTAATAAAAACTTAATGACCATAATCAAGAAAACAGTTGGTGATAATAAGAAAGCAAGATTAAGTATGCATTATGTGTTGGTAGGATTACTAAGAAAAGTTCAACCGAGAAGAGTCCATTCGAACTTGTCTATGGCCTAGATGTCACTTTACCAATCCATTTAAAGCTTCCAGTGTATCAGCTTCTTTAGAACTTTAGTTCAGATCAAGATGCCATTCAGAACAGAGTTAACCAATTGATTGAGTTAGATGAGAACAGAAGGAATTCCCTTGACTAGAGTATCAGAAATTCAGATAAAATTAAGAGGAATTTTGATAAGTCAACCAGACCTAGATCCTTTCAAGTAGGTGACATAGTTTTATTATGGAATAAACGGAGGGAAAAACTGGGAAAACATGGAAAGTTTGACAGCATATGGATGGTACCTTATATCATTGACGAAGTAGCAGGCGCTAATTATTTTCATCTAAATGACCTGGAAGGGGAAAGATTAAGCCTTCTAGTGAATGGCCTTCTGCTCAAGATGTTCTTCATCGAGACGGTTTGATGCCTTTATTTGCATCGATGGTATTCATGCCTATTTCTAAACTTATCTTTGCATGTATTTTATTTATGTATCATATTTTAGTATTATAGATATTTTGTATTATAGATGTTGTATCATAGTACTAACTTTGAAGGTTTTATTGTATATTAGTCTTGTAAAATTTTTTTATGTTTTTGTACATTATATAATAACGTTATGCAATAGTTTAGTTTCCCAGTTGGTTTCTTTTTTATATGTGTTACTGATGGACTTTAATTTTTGTGCAGGGCCCAGAGATTCCTGAGTTCTCACATCCTCTTCTTTGATTAGAAGATCAGTCAGAGCATGTGTCCCTAGATGGAGCTAGATGTTGCCTACTAGGTCATACCTAGTTGGTGTTATCAAGTGATCCGGGTAATGAGAACAAACACTTGTTCATTATTCAAAGTTTAGAAGTCATTCAACCTTCTTTTGTTTTTTTAATTTTTTTTAATTTTCTTGTACCACATGTTCATACCCCCTTGGGGGAGTCGTAATAAAATGTTCTAGCATGGTGGTGTATGTAAAAGACTCAGTCTCCTAAACTTATTTATCAATCTGACTAGCCCATAGTGTTCTTTCCCTTAGAGATTATTTGTTGTTGAACAAACGACTAATAATTTCTGAGTTTTTCATTCATACCTCCAAAGTTGGCGTGGTCATCTTGGTATTTAGGCCTAAGGGGTTATTAGAGTCTGTGTCAATGCTTATAAACATGTTAGGCATTAATATTGAGTCATATGGACATGTGCTAGGTCCCCCTAGGTTTATTTTTAAGTTTTGGTAAAAATAAAATTCTCGTAAGCTTAGGCTATTTTTTAATAGTTTAATTGGGAAAATTGAGATTGTAATAAAAGTGTGGTTAGGGATTAGTTTTGGACATGGGGGTGCTCATTTTCTAACTCAAAGCACCCGTTTAACCCAAAAACCCACTTTTCTTAAGTTTTAAGTAATAAATTTTTCACTTCAGTAAAAAATCTCCTAAAATTATTTTTTATTAATTAAAAAATCAAAATATCTAATAAATGGAGAATATTCCTAAAATTCTAAATCAGTGGGATTTTCTCTGATTTGACCAAAATTAGTGGCATCGACTCCCAACGTTGAAGGTGAGTTAGACAACTGATTAAGAGGAGTATTTTCCAGTTGGTGAGGGGCATTGAAGGCTCACGCAGACCAAGAGGATGCACCCCTCTCTCTCCTCCACACGTGTGGGGAACTTGGAATTTGATGAAGGGATGTTTCAATTCACTGAAGGATGTGTCAATTAAGTTTTCAATATACTCCAAATCAGGCTCGGTTTAGGATCATATTAGACTTTGTTCAACTCCACTTCAACCCCACTCTCTCTCTCAGTCAGGCATGCGCCCCTCTTGGCCAGTCTGTCTATAATTAAAGCCTCTATCTCTCTCACAAACGAGTTGGGTTTGGAGTACGAGAGCGCATGCTATTGTAATCGGTAATGCTATTTGCTATTTTTCTTGGAATAAAAGAAAGCTTTGGAGGCTAGTGGTGGTGTGCTTTGTTGTGTGGATTAAGATTGTAATGCATTATTGAGGTAAACCACTGTATTTTTCCAATTTTTATGCATTACTTGTGGTTTAGATCTTTCCTATGATGGTTTCTCCGAATTGGTAGGAATAGGAATTAAAATTAAGATTACTTTAATTTCTATATTATCATGTATGCTTAGAGGTCAAACATTGCATGCTAAATAAGTTTATTTTCATGCGTTATTAACTTTTTTTTGTATATGATTTCAAGATCTCACGGGTATGTTTGAGTTTTGGTTGAGTTTTTGGTTTCATAGGTTCGAAATGGTGTGGATCTAGCTTGAGGCTACCCCTTTCAAAGCTAATATGAAATACATAGTCCCTCGGCATTTCACTACAAAGTGTTTCAAAGCGAAACCTCCGGCAGCAAAAATATTCTTTCTCTTTCCTTTCTCCTTTTTTAAAATCAATTTCCCCCCTTTGTTACCCAACTTGTTTACTTAGATATTTGCTTTAAAAAATATAAATATTGCACTTAGATCTAGTTCTCAAGATTTGAATAGATCAGATCTAGTAAGCATTGTTCATTCATTTTGAATAGATATGGCATAAAGGAAACAATTTTTGCATGGCATTTTCAGTAAAATCTATAGCTTGCATGTAATAGTTTTTCCTTTCAAGTCTTAAAGTTATATGTAGCATAAAAGTGCAAATCATATTGGCTGCCCAAAAGGCAAGCCAAGATCCTAAGGAAATCTTGCTTTCTTTGGTTCATTTTTGCACATTTTTTCAACTTTTTAACTTGGATTTTTTTGGGTAAATTTTGCATTGTTCAAATACACTTCCAAAGTGTTTTGCGCACTTTTTACCAAAATTTCTTGCTGGTTTTTAGTATATCTGTCCAAAAAGAGGAGGATATGCTGACTAAAAATCAAATTTTGGGCCATCTGGAGCTTCCAAGAAGTTTCCCCCCTCAACCGGGCTTCTTTTCTTACTCTGTTGTAAGCCTTTGGATCCCAGATAACAAGGACCAAAGTGCATTTTTTTAAAGTTTTGTAACCAAGTAATAAAAAAGATCTAGAGTAGGCTCTTTCGAGCCCACTCCTCATCCCCCCAGGGGGGAATCAATGTTTTTGGTGTTTTTTGCATTTTTCATTTTTTTCTTTAGTTTAGTTGTTAATTGCAATATTGTATACTTTGAATCTTCATTACAAGAATTTCATATTCTTCAATTCAAAGTAGCAATACTACTTACGCCACGACTTCCCGATTGACCCGAAAGAGGACAGAGATACATGATAGGACAAATTAGAAAATTCGTGGAGTTTTTCTTTCATTTTTTTAAATCTAAAATCAACCCCTCCTAGCTTTCTCGATTGAGGTCCATTTGGACCGAAAGAGATTCTTGGGGGGTTTTCCTTTTTAACAAAGAACACAAAGTTAAAATCCTTAAAAATTACCAAGACTTCGTTGTGTATGCTCTGCACTGGCTGTGGTTCGTCCAAACAAATGGTTGCATCAAAATCAACGTGGGTGACTAGAATAATTAATTCTCACATTTCAATAAACCTCCCCAGGCGAAAATCCAACGCCTCGAATTAAGCTATTGCGGTGACAAATTACCCAAAGGAAGTAGGATAAACTGGCTAGTGACCTCAAGATATAGTTAGGCTACACCCTTGCAGTGTAGTGTTGAACACCGTCTCAGAGACTCCAACCAACCTACATATTCCTTGTGGGTAGCCGTATTGGTTAAGGGTTTTGGACATACTCCCCGTACCCTCGGGTATATTGGAAGTCCCCTTCCCCCCTAAGTTTAATCAACTCATCCCATATTAACTTAAAATTTGACCAATAGCACTTGCAACATTTCTTTCTGCAATTCAATAACAATTTCATTTGTGGGCTCCATTATTGGCACTGGTCTCTGTTTGATATCATCATATGTTTCCGCATGCTTTGCTTATCATGTATTAATCTTTATGTTGTTGTGGTTTAATCAGTATTGGAAATATCTTTTGTTAAATTTATTTATCAAAACTCCTAAGTAACTCATCCATCACCATAAAATATTAAATCCTTAACAAGCTTAGCTACTAGTAGGGTCTACCCCTCTTGGCTTCGTTAGGAGTTGGCCTAAATGAAGGAGTCAAGAACAAGGTGACAGGCTTGACTCGAGACTTTCCCCCAAGGACACACCGAGCGACTTGAAGATTTCTGCCACGTCCCAATAGGTGTGTGAAAAGTGACAACTCTTATATTACTCGAAAGGATTAAATTTGTAAGTTTTATACATAGATAAAATGATTACACTTCATATTTAGGAAGAATGCAATTACACATTGTATATATAAATGAAAAGGATGCATACTATATTAAAAGAAAGTGCACTTTCTTCATTTATGTTTTGTATATATATTGGGAAATACTTGATATATAAATTGGGAAAAATGTCTTACATTTTATATGTGAGAATTTTATTTATGTTTTATCTTATTTACATAATACATGAGAAATCATTTGCTTGATTAATTATGCTTAACTTATGAATAGACTTAATAATGTATAAATTTGTTTTATGAAGTGGATGTCATTGTTTTATGAAGTGAATGCCAATCAGTTATTAAAATATCTTAGTTTAAGTAGCAGAAGTTTTTTTACATAATTTCAGTCTACACTTTGATACAAAAGAATTACATAACTTTTAGTTTTTGTAAAAGTTTTTTTACCTTTTCCAAAATTTAGTAATAAATGAGGTTGTTAGAATCTTCATCGGGTATAAGGATGGAGTGAAGGGGTATAAGCTATAAAATATTGTCACAAGAAAGGTAGTTTGTAGTAGATATTCGATCTTCAAAGAAGTCGGAGATAGTTCGAGGATTGACGAGGTTGAAAGAGAAAAAGAACTAAAAACACAGGAGTTCGAAATGAATGACGAAAACCTTGATTCAGATGAGCTAATTGAATCTGACGAAGAGGTGGAACAATAGACTCTGGTTGTCAAGAGATCTGGTCAAGGAAAGCAACAACCTAAAAGGTATAATCTACCTTACTTTCGCTCTACTTTTTCATTATCTACCATTGAAAATGATCCCAAGGAGGTAAAATAAGTGATCGACTTGACGAAGGGTGAACTTTGGAAAAGGGCCATGGAAGAAGAAATAGAGTCCTTGAGGAAGAATTAAACATGGGATCTGGTCGCATTACCAAATGGAAGAAAATTCATTTACAGTAAGTGGGTATTTAAGAAAAAGATGAATGCAATAGGACATGTTGAGAAATACAAGGCTTGATTTGTAGCAAAGGGATATTCCTAAGTCAAAGGAGTAGACTTTGGTGGTATTTTTTCTCTCTTGTTGCAAAGTTAACTTCCATAAAGGTGATAATGTATTTAGTTGCAACATTTGATCTTGCAATAGAAAAGATGAGCGTAAAAACAAAATTTATTCATGACGATCTCGAAAAAGAAGTTTATATGAAACAACGTGAAGGTTTCACAGTGAAAGAAGAGAAAGATTTGGTTTGCAAGCTCAAAAAGTCTCTCTAAAATAAGGTCTCTTAAAAATAGGGGTTGGGAAGGGCCGTCAAGTTTCGCACTCTATCTGTCGGCAAAGGAATCAACCAATCACATATTGGTAAATTTCCCCTTTGCCGCAGAGGTATGGACTCATGCCCTGGGCCTTTGGTCATCTAAGGTAAATCTCCTAGCGATGATTACTACACTTCTCTATGATTGGCTTTCAATTTTCCTTTCTTCCTTCTTAAAAACGAAACGATAGGCTCAAAGCCTGTTGGTTGATTGTTCTTAAATTTATTCTTTGGGAACTGTGGTTGGAGCGCAATGCTCGAATCATTAGAAACAAATCTTCCCAAGTTTCCCATGTGGCTGCTAAAGCACAAGCTTGGATGGACGACTGTTTAAACTCTCTGCCTCTCGAGGAGAATAAATATGATTTGAACTGGATTAAAAAGATCCTCCCCTTTTCTCATTCCATTGTCCCAGTTAACCCTATCCAACTGGAAAAGTGGGAAACTTAATCCAGTTGGATCCTCTTACTTTTAAAAATTGGAAGAAGTCACTCTAGGGGCACTTTCTCTTTTTTGATAGTGCATCCAAAGGGAATCTAGGGGGAAGGAGGAGGAGGGGTGCTTCTAGACTCTCATGAAGTCCATGTATTACAATACTTTTGGCCATTAGGAGAAGACACCAATAACATAGCTGAAGCTATACGCGAGGTCTATTTCAAGCTATGATAATGAACATCAGAGAAATCAATGTTTTTGGAGATTCACGGATTGTGATTCAAGCTCTTATCACTAAAAAAAACGTATTAATAACATTAGATTCAAGCTCTCATCACTAAAAAAAATTGTCCCAGTAACATGAGACTGTGGCACATTCTTAAGAAAATAAAGATCCTCATGAAATCCTTTCACATAATTGAGATCTTCTATATACTACGAGAGAGCTCAGTGGAGATGTGAATAATGTTGGCAACGACGCAGGCTCTCTGAGCAAAGAGAAATTGAAAATAAATGGAATTACTCAGCCCTTCATCCTTCCGTAAGACCTCAATCTTCCAGGAAAAGGGTCTAAAATATTTTCAAAGGATTCAATGGAAGCACGCCGGAGTTCTAAGGGGGACAGGTGGATAGTTCATCCCATGCGAAATGGAACTTTGAGGATTAAAATGAGGACAAGACAGGGATCTTCAATTGTAGGCCAGGATGTCTTTGCATTAAATCTAGATCAACCTAGAATGGTTCGTGCGGGAAGCCTATTCAGGCTACTGAATGGGCGTCCGACCGTGCTCTCACACATATAGGAAGCATGAATTTTAATAGGGACATTGTCGGACAGTCCTTTGAAGTTGTGTTGATAGAGGTTGTGCCCATTCCTCTTCGGGATCCTCTCCTTTTATACTTAGTGTTTGGGACTCCATATCAGGTAACGACTCTAAGAATTGGGTTCAACGATTGTTTGGAGTGTTCTCTGTGGAGGTTGAGAATTATGGAGCCTGGCTCGGATTCAGATCTTACTAGATAGTCTCGGCTTCGCAAATTAGAAAAGGAATTGAAGGAGCTCCGCTGACAGCAAAGGGAGCATAAGAGAGCAATGGAGTGGAGAAACGAGGAAGGATGACGTCGATTTGAAATGGTCGATGAAGATTTGATCCAGCTTCATGAGGTTCTGGCGTCACCTCTGGTGGCCATCACGGAGATGGAAAATCACATCCTCAATCTAGAAATGCAAGTTGGGCGACTCACATTGGATAGACAGGTGGAAAAAGAAGCAAAGCAGTCCCATGAAGCTCACTTTCATGGAACTTCAAGCAAGCAAGGCATCTAGGAAAGTGGGTTCTAGTTTTATAGTCCTTTGTCAGTCTTTCATAGTCTGTGTTAAGTTTATCTGTATTTTGATGCCAGAACATATTGATGTGTTAAATTAGGTATCAATTTTTGGGTTTTGCTTCAAAGAAGGTGGAACAGGCCGTTAGGTTGGGAACATCCTGGTAGCCCTCTTTAGCTCTGTTTTGACGGGCTCTAGTAATAGGATTAGATCTTTGCTGGGGGTGTTGGAATTTGGTTCTCTAACAAGAATTTCTACCCTGTTTATATGTGCCAGCGATTTCTTTGTTTTTTTTTAATACAAATTATAACGGTTTATTAAAAAAAACAAATTTAATGAAATATTAATCCCATGACTAGTAAGTAGTTTCCTCCAGTCATATTTGAGATATCAGATAATAATTATGTCATGGAAATATTGAACTATATTACAAAATTCCTAAACTATTTTGAACAAAAGGAGACAATGTATTCCATGTCCTTGTTGGAAAATCCCAAGATACTTGATCAATCAAGTCTAATATCAATTATAACCAAAAAAGTGGACATCTGAGGTTGCAAAGATGGCTGGAGCAATGGGCACCTATTCTATCAAATTTGGAGGAGTGACCACATTGGATTATTTTTTTCTCTTGCGCTTGGTGCAATTTTGAACTTGTTGAACAAAAGAAATGAATATTAATGATTTGATTTGCCATGTGTTAAGGAGTGGAAAAGTGGTTTTGCATTGATAGTCACTAACAATGGAAGATTTCTTAGCAATTGTGATAAAAGGAAACACAACTTATTTCTATAATGTATCTTTATGGAGACAACATCATTCAACAGGGATTCCTTACAGATTGGACAACTAGCCTCGCAATTTCTCTTTTCAAGAGCGGGGATGTCAACAATCCCTCCAATTATAGGACCATAATGATAAACCTCTTGTTTGCAAAGCTATTTGGAAGCATGCTAGAAAATAGAATTAGAAAGTGGGCGGAAGAAAGGGACAAGTGTGCTAAAGGACAAGCAGGTTTTAGACCTAAACATTCCACGGTGGACCACGGTATTACTTTAAGGCACATCATTGAAAAAGTGTGGGAGAAAAAAGGGGAAGCCTTTTGTTGCTTTGTCGATTTCAAAAAAACTTTTGACACGGTTCCCAGGGATAAGCTATGGCACAGAATGGAGGAACTTGGGGTTCCTATACATCTTAGAGCAGTTGTTCACAGGATGATATGAGGAGGTCAAAGTCAAAATCAGAACTTCAGATGGTATCTCCAAAAGTTTCAGAAGCGATATTGGGGTCAAGCAAGGGTGCCCATTATCCCCTACCCTTTTTGGCTTATATATTGACAAACTTGAAAAGTGGTTAAACTTAGAGGGCAGGGATAGCGTCCTCATGGGCGAGCATGTGATAAGGCTTCTTTTGTATGCATATGACCTTATTTTGATTGCTAAGTTTGCTCTTGGCTTGCAAGAGCACTTGATTTCCCTTGATTACTTTTGTAGAACAATTGGGATGCAAGTAAATACTAGCAAGACAAAAGTGGTAGTTTTCTCTAGCAAAAGAAAACATAAACAACATAAGTTCTACTTCAAAGACAATACCCTTGAAGTAGTGGATGACTAAAAGTATCTCGGAATCGACTTCAACAAAAGTTTGAGTTGGGAAGGCTGCAGGAAAAAAAGAACTCTGGGAGGTTGGAAAGCATTTTATGTTTTCCAAAATAGGTGTAGAGAGACAGAGTTATGGGACTGGAAAACTATGCAAACCCTTTTTGGGCTCTTAGTGATCCCGATTGTTCTCTATGGTTATGAAGTTTGGGCCAGCAGTACCTCTGACTTACAGTGAAAGCAAATAGAAAAGATTCAAAAACACATGATCACAAGCAAGTTCAAAATTAAGAGTTCAGTGCCATACGAAATCATGCTAAGTGAAATGGGTGTGACTTCTATTGAAGCAATCGCTATGGTGAGACTTATAAGATATCTAAAAAGAGTTGAGCAAATTGAAGAAGGTAGATGGCCTAAGGTTGTCTTCAATGACATATTGTGCAAAAGAAAGAAGACTTGGATGTGGCAAAATATTAAATGGCTTAGCAAGTGGGATATGTGCTTGAGCAAGTGCCCTACGAATAGTAAAGAAATAAAGGCTTTTGTTCTCAATAAGTTCCACAAGCAAACTTGGGATAAAGAGCTAGGGAGAAAGAGAAAGTATTATATTGAAGAGTTTAACCCCACCTACGATCAGCATCAAAAGGCGTACATAGGGGCCAATATACCTTGGAAAGTGAAAATTTTCATTGCTCAATTAATAACTAATTCCCATCAACTCCGTTGTGAGACCGAGCACTGGAAAGGCCAAAAGAAGCTTGGGAAGAAAGAGTGTGTATTTTTTGCACCGCTGGTAAGGTGGAGACAGAAAAACACTTCATTTTAGAGTGTGAAGCCTTTAAGGACAATAGGGACAGGTACGCAAATGTCTTTGTGGATAAATCTTGGGATGATTTATTTAACGAAGGGACTGTGGAAAAATTGGGAGTGCTCATCATTTTGTTGAACAGACAAAGGATTGAATTGCAGAAAACAATGTGCGAGTTGGTATGTCCCATAGGCTATTCTTAGCCTCGCGGACGTTAACATATTTCATTCATTCATTCATTATGTAGAACTTAGGAAATTGTATGTTTGTTGAGTAATAGATATAATGGTCGCATACTTTTATGCCCTTAAAACAAAATGTTACAATAACTATAAAAAGTCTCACCAGAAGGAGATGAATGTTCATGGTGTTTTTTTGCGTACATGATTGTAATGAGATATATCAAAAGGTTGAACAAACCACTTATGATATATGGTTTTCTACCAGATTTATATTGGATTGCCTTGTTTGTATACCTTCAGAGTTTTCCACCTTTGTTTCTAATAACTTTTTGGGATTGAATACTTTAGCACTGATATGCATCTCAAGTACTTTTGCAAGAATGAGATGTTGTGTGGGGACATGCAATAGTATTAGAAAGGGTGAGAAGGAATCCATTTCCTATGCAAGAGAATTATACCATCAGGTGTTAATTAAGATCTTGATAACCGTAAAATCAGAGACACAAGGTCGTAATTGGGATGCGTTCCTCATTGATAAAGTGGGTACATAAAATCCTAGTGCTAGGGTGTTACTACCAACTATATTCCAATTTTAAGAAGATAAAATCCAACATGGTTGAATATGATGCATCACCCACAAAGATGGACTAGGCTAGAGCTACCATTTTATTACTTATGGTAAACCATTAAAAGATTTATGGCAACGAATCACTAGTAGGAGTGCAAAAGTCAAAGGTTAGAACATAAGAGTTCTCTGAGTAGTTCATTATCTCCATAGAATGAATCTACATAGTGTGCTACAAGAAATCAAGTCACAAAGGCAACAAGAACCCCTGCTGTAAAATTAAGAGAGGATCCTACTATAGAAATAGAGCATGAACGAATGGATGAAGCGATTTGCAGCACAATCCACAATTGAGGAGACAACAAAATTTGATATTCCAGACCACTTGATGAATCCCCAAGTTCAAGAAAAAGCGAAAGGAAAAGAGGTATGGAATTGGATGTTATTAAAACAACAAGTTGAAATCTGCTAGAAAGATTCACTCCATTGGTTTAAGCATGCATAGATTAATTCATTTCAATGGTTCACATATTCAAGTTGTTGTGAATCACAAAGCACTCTAAAATCAGTGCATGCACATAAGAACACTTTAGCCTTTTCAAAACTCAATTATGGCCCTATTGATGATTTGGTAGTATCACAAGATCCGTGAATTGGGTATTCAAATTTTTTGGTGGAGGGAAGTATTAGATTGGTATAGACACACCCACAAAAAATTGGGATACCCATATCATAATTTAAAAGTAAAAGGTTTTGTAATAGACCTATAGATTTGGGTGCTTCAAATTTGTTGTAGGTTTTGTCAACTTACACCTATTAAGATTTCAAGCAAGGGAATGGAAGACAATCTGGCAAATACCCAACAAATTTTCAATACTTTCTTGGATTGAATCATTATGAACAACTCTGCTTTCATCAAATTAGATTGCAGTTGTTCATGGGGAAATCAAGTGGAATACATAATATATATAAGTTTAGTTTGTTGCTATTCATTCTTCTTCTACACCTTATGAGCATAACTTATTATGTGAACTATGCTAGTTCAAATTATTTTTGTAGATGGAACCTCAATACTTGTGTTGGGGACATCAAATTTAAGGCATTTACATCATTTGAAGAATGTGACTTTCACAACAAAGTAGAAATGAGTTTTGGTTTGGTTTCCAGATGGTTATCATTTAAACGTCATCAACAGGTTTCCCTCGTCAATCATGAAAGAACTCTTCCACTCACTTGGGAGAACATAGATCCCATAGGATATCCGA
Source organism: Pseudotsuga menziesii (assembly GCA_001517045.1). Taxonomy (NCBI): domain Eukaryota; kingdom Viridiplantae; phylum Streptophyta; class Pinopsida; order Pinales; family Pinaceae; genus Pseudotsuga; species Pseudotsuga menziesii. Next base: position 110,000 of record LPNX010297761.1, read on the forward strand.
GGATTAATGTCTCTTTGGTAAGAGATATCTAGACTCCCTAGAAATGTAGTGGTACTCACTTGGATTAGACTTAGATTTCATTATCCTCTCCTATGGTGCTCTACTGGAGTTTACAAGTTTTTGCATGAGTATAATGAAGCTTTCAACTAGGCACATGCGGGTCATACTTTGGGCTACTATACATAAGAGGAAATTGTACAAACACCATATAACTGGAATAATATGAATTCATGCATCCTTGAGGAAAAATGAATGGTTGCATGGGGACATGCAACAATCTTCGTAGGGGCGAGATGATGAGCCTCTGAAATTTCATCAATTTTGTTATCCTTATACCTATATTTGATAACTTTTACTTCCACTATATTCATTTTTTTCCAGACTATACCCATTTGCCCAAATTAACTCATGAATATCATAAGATATTATGGGATTGGTTTTAAAGTATTTTTCGTATTTATATAAGTAATTTATGTGAAAGTTTGGGAATTTACTTTTGAATTTAAATGAAATAGTTTCATATTATGATAAATAAGCCTTTTAAAGGTTCTTGCAGTTATAATCTTCAATAGGCTATTTGTACACCCAAGAACACAATGATGACACCTTCAAACCACGTGTTGGATTGCATATTGACCCAATAATGCAATAGTCCATCAAAGTAATTCTTTGGAGAATTATGCATACAACATAAGGAACACCATCAAGTATTATAAGATAGAACCAAAGTGCAATCTGAGAATGCTTGCTATATATTCACCCACTTTGGTTTTATTATTGCACAAACTCAATAATACACCCATTCAATCAACGTAACAAAATAGAACATAGGAAAAGGTGAATTCAAGGCACTAGAAATAGAGTATTTAATGCTACAAAACATATCACGAATAATATATTCCTAACCAAGCATTCAAAGGATTAATAACTGCAACAACATGTATTTTGACCGTCTAGAATGGGGTTGTGATCACCTTTGGGTTCGAAACACCCTAGATATTAATGGCATAGCAAGATAAGGGATCATTCCTTGGAAATAGAGATTATTTAAACATTTAGTTTCATTAATGTTTTACTTCATTGAATTTGGGATATGCCAAAACCCTTTATAAAAGCAGTGATCCATATTCTTATGGAGGAGGATTCACAATGTAGAAGCTAGCGATATTGAAAATAAAACAAAGGGCCATTAAAACTCTATTTTACATATTCAATAGTGATTGTATTATGACTTAAGTTTGTTGTTGTTGCAATTCCTAACACCCTTGTTTTTAGAGGGGGGCACTCTAGAGAGTAGAACTTTGGTTATGTAGATAGTTTTTATGGTGATTAGATTACATGTTTAATTCATTTCAATAGCATAGCTTTTTGTTCTCTACAGTTACAATGTCGTAGTTTAAACTTTACATCCAAGATGACAATAGATAAACCTTCATAGAACCTACCAGGAATGACGACCGAGATCTATAAGAGACATGCCTAACCATGCAAATATTTTCTCCTTTGGCAGAAGGGTGTTCATTTTTATTTCTAGGCTAATCCAATAAATAAACAAAAAGTCCTTCTAGCTATTCTTTGAGCCTTGAGGAAGCTAGTTCCTGTAGTCTTGGATGCATGTGATTACTTTTTGTGAGTGTGTTGAACTTTTCATAGTGCAATTTGCAATTTAGTTAATATTTATCAAAGTTTTCCACCAATCGGGGCTTTGATCCATCGACATAGGAAGTTCCCAAATCATGCAAGGATATTTCCTTGTAAATGTAGGGTTCCCATTAGCATGATCGATGTTCAAGCAAATGGACTATCAATAATATTGAGTGAACTCTAAACTAGCTGGTTTTTTATTCATGAAGTGTGGTATGATGCAATTTCTTTTTTGTAGAAGCATGATATAAATCTAGAGTAAATAAAGAACCTAGAGCCTACACATACAATGCACAACATCTTGCAAACATTGAGAACCCCAAATTTATAAACAAATGTGCAACATCTTTTATCTCTCTTAAACTCCTTATCATAGGATGACAAAATAGATCGTCAACTTGCTACATACATGTCTCACACAAATGCTTCAAACCATGAATAATTTAGGTCTCAAAAGAATCAACCCATAATTTCAATAACGAGATATGGAGCATGGGAGCATGCTTCCACTCTTTTGAGACATATTAAAAGCCTTTAAGTTTATAACAACCCAAATTAAATCAAGATGTACTTTTCAAATTGTAAAGTTAAATTTAGTAAAAAAATTCTATAAAAGAGTATCAGAGTATCATGTGATTATATATATCTAAAAATATATATTCCATTTACAATAAAAAATTCAAAATATATAAACAATTTATTATAATTTAATATTAAGAAAAATATATGATTTCTCTCTTTATCGAGTAAGTTTAAAAAAACTCATATTGATAAAATATAAAGTGTTTTAATGATTAAAATATGCAGATATTTCATAAAGATAAAAAATAAAAAATTATCGAATATAATTTTTTTAAATAAAGTTTTGCCAACATTAAACACTTCAAAATCCATCCTCATTTAATTTTAGCCTCTATGTTTGAACTTGTTTTTCAATTGTTTTTCCTTGAAAAATATAAAATCTTCAAAACTATTATTAAAAAAATATAAAAATACCTTTAAACCTTCACACTATTCTTAAGGACATTTTTGAAAAACAAATCACTTATTCTATAATAACTATATAGATTGAAAAAAATTGTACACACATTAAATTAACCAAAATATCATTACTAATAAACACATTACTAAACTTAAAAAATATACAATAACATGATTTATAATTATATTATTAAATGTATCACTTCATAAATTAAAAGAATGCAACAACAATGCACGTGGATTCTCCCAGAAAGAATGCATAGACTCTGTTTCAAGTTCTTGAACATCTTCAGTAGGTAGTTTTCTTCATTTGATGTATGATGAGTCTTCATCGAAGGTTATGTCTCTGCTAATGTTGATCTTCTTGAATCATGGGAAGTATATTCAGTAGTATTTTGAAGTGTCGTTGTATCCCACAAATATTCCCTTAATTCCTGAAGGATCTAGCTTGGTTCTCTTTTCCTTTGGGATGTGTATGTACACTGGGAAACCAAATATCCTGAGATGGATGAATTCTGGTTTCTCACCTGAGAAAGCTTCTTCAGGAGTCTTATTTCTTAATACTCAGTGAGGTGTATGGATTTTTAAATACACAACTGTCCTTGTTGCTTTTTCCCATAAGTGCATTGGAAGATCCTGGTCATGTAGCATTGTGTTTGTTACTTCCATTATCATTCTATTCTTTCATTCTACAAAACCATTTTGTTGAGGATTGTAGGGAGTGCTCAACTCCCTCTTAATCCCAGATTCTCTGCAAAGATCCTTGACTTATTCTGAAGTGAATCCTTCGCCATTATCTAATCATAGGGTCTTGATCTTCTTCTCAATTTGATTTTCTACCAAGGATTTCAATTCCTTGAACTTGCTAAATACCTCATCTTTACTTTTCAAGTAATAAATCCAAGTGTTACGGAAAAATTCATCTATGAAAGAAACATAATATACATACCCTCTTAGTGAGATGGATGACATGGTACTACATACATATGAGTAGACTATCTCCAATATTCCTTTTGCATTACTTTCACTACTAGGCCCAACGTTTTATTTACCTTCTTTCCTTGCGCACATCCCTTGCAAATGCTTTCATGTCTTGTATGGATTTCTGGAAGTCCTGAAACTACTTTGCTTTCAATAGGTAGTGCTCTATAGTGCACATGTGAAATACTTCTATGTCACAGTTCACTTGGTTCCATGGAGTTATGAACCAATGCTTGTTCAAGTTGTCCCTTCAAATTGTACAAGCCTCCCTCTTTCTCTCCAATTACTATTGTATCATCTATTGTCTTTCCTTTTGGCCACCATAGGACTTCACTATCGAAAAATGAAACCCTCATTCCTTTTGCATCTAGAGCTGAGATGGAGAGAAGATTTTTCTTTAATCCTGGAACATATAGAACATATATCATGTTCAAATATATGTCAAAGTCTATCTTGTAGGAATATTCTCCACTTCTTTTTATGGGGCATTGATAGTCATCCCAAATTTCACCTTGTGAGGTGACTCATGCTCAGATGGAGTGGTGAATGATTCTTTGTATCCTGTCATGTGCTTGGATGCTCCACTATCTACAATCCAATCATTATTCCTATGTGTGAATGTTCCTGTGAGTGCTAAGATTAATACATATTCTTCATCACTTGAAGAATCATCTCTTTCTTTTCTGGTTCTTTTCCTTGATGGTTCATCATCTTCAGCAGTATGAGCATGATGTATTTTCTTATCAGTCCTCTTATTGGAGGATCCTTTTTTTTCTGGGACAATTTTTGGAGTAGTGTCTCTTCTCATCGCATGTGTAAAATATAACAATGGATAGATCTCTTCTGGGTCTCCTTTGTCTTCTATGATGGTGGTCCTCCCTCTTCTTGTGATTTATTCTAACATGAATTGTGAGAGTTTGATTATCATTTGCTCCCATTTTCTATTCTCTTGTTATTAGACGAGCTTCTTCTTGAATGCATTCTTCCCCTAGTCTGTTGAAAGTGATCAACTTCTTCCTGGCATATATTCCTTAAATGAATGAGTTCCATGATCTTGGGAGACCATTCAAGGTGGTCATAACGATCTCTCCTTATTCTACCTTTTCTTCAACTGCTTCAAGTTGTTCCTTGATTTGAGATACCCTTGTGAACTAGGATTGCATGGTCTCTGAGTTTAGGATCTTCACATTCTTGAGCTGGTTCCTTAATGTCATCTTCTGATTGATGTTCTTCCCTTCGAATAACTTCATCAAAGCATCAAAAATCTCCTGGGTATATTCAAAGATGACACATGGGGAATGATACGATCTTTAATGGAACCTGCAATAATTCTCTTGGCTTTGACCAAGTTCTTCTTGTGGATAGCCTTTGCTTCATCTCCCTCCGGTGCTGGAGCTTCCTCACTAATATATTTGTCCAAAACATTTTCTTCAAGGAAAATAGAGATCTTATACTTCCATTCTCAGAAGTTGTCATCTCCCTCAAGATTATCCTCAAGCTTGGCATGGCAAGTCATTTTGAAATGAGAACCTCAAATGGAAATAACCAAGATTTTAGGTCTTACCAATTTGAGATGCCCAACCTTGTGCTAGAGGTAGTTGTCCTAGGGTTTATTAGAGAAACCCTAATTTCCCAAAGCATTAATTTTAAACTTATGATTGGACAGGAAGATGCGCCTCTTTAAGGTGAGTTGTCCATTGTATTCCTTTTTCCAAATTGATGGAGGAAAACCCCAAAATCTTGATGCCCTAGTTTTCTCCCGCCACTAGTGTCTCGGTCAAAAATGAAAATTTTTCAAACTTGATTCTAATTCTTCCAAAAGATGTACCCTCCTAAGGAGAATTATCATATACCTTTTTTCTGATGATCTGTGGAGAGAAGACCTTGAACTAGGAATCCCTAGTTTATTGCTGCTGCATAATGCCTTTTTTTTAAGGTTAGCTCTGATACCATGTTAGAGTTTGCAATTTAATTTAATTAGGATATTTAATTGAAAGAATAAGATGCACAACAAAACACAATAGACACAATAATTTTCCTCGGGGAAACCAAAAAGGATAAAACACCGCAACTTCCTCACAGATAGATCCATTACTAATACAATATCACAAAATGGAAACCCAATAATAGGAAGTCTTTTGTAGCTCTCTCTCTTTCTCCTCTAGCGAACTTGTCTTCTCTCTCTTTCTTATGCGAACTTGAGTGAGTGAGTGATGTGTCCAAAGGAGATATCAAGCTCTATATTTATACTTTATGTTTGGGTGACCTTTTCCTAATTAGGTTGGCTTGACTTACTTGACTAGGCCGACCTATCTTAGGGAGACTCAATAATACCTTTTACATTTATTCTTTTGGGGTGTTATATCCCCGAGTTACAATGGAGGTTTTACCTCAATGACCTTGCATGACCAAGCATAATAATGACAACCTTGGACGACGGAAAAACATCTCCGTTGGAGGTACAAGTAAAATACAATAATAATATAAATATAAAATACAAATAAATATCTTTCGAAGTTACATTTACAACAACATGTCGGCATTGATGCTCATCCCTTCTCCCACCAACATATGAATTAATTCCATATCCAACTCTCTTAGGACAAATAATTCTTTAGCATGACATATGTAGTGGTTTAGTACCCTATGTAGGGCCATGAGTCTTAGAAGGTTGGGTAGTGAAAATGTTCCTAGTTCCTACACTCAAGCCATGCCTTATACTAGAAGACCCCTCTGCATTGTGCCCAAATCTTGATAGTAGGCCCATATATATCTTATTAGTGAACAATTATTTATAGCATGTGTAGTACTATGGAGTCACAGTGAATGGCTTACAATCCCTAAGAGAATTTGTTTGTTTCCAAGAACATTCTTTTGTTTACCTCGAACTACATCTTAGACCACAATGCTCATATTTAATACCCCTGACAATTAAAATTGTGCAAATATCCCTTTTAGGACAATGGTTCCTTCAAGATAACGAGTTTAGAGGTTTGGTCCATGTGCATGACCTATGAGCCTTGGAAGCAATGGTTAATGCGCGAGTCTCTATTTTCTAAACCTATACCCTAGATTAGTCTAAAAGGAAAATAGGATTTTGGGGAAGTTTTAGTGGAGGAACTTCTTCCTATTATGATTTTAGTAGAGGCAAGCAGGATTTTTATTTTTATGTTTGGCGCACCTAAATAATTAGACATGTTGACACACTTATATATATATACAAAACACCAAATAGTTTTATATAATTTACCATCCATCAATGCACCTTCAAACATCGATGCTCTTTATCCCTCTACAAGTGTTCCATTTTCCCTTACTTTTAAATTGTTGGATTTCATTAAGAATCTTCATCCACAACATATTTCATTTCATGTTTGCATTTTTCAAAATCTCTTGTATTCAATTTGTGGTTTCCACAGTCACCATGACTTCATGGCAGATATGAGGCCAAGTAATTTCTTTTATGCCCATTAATTAACATTTCCACAATAATCTTAGCAGTTAATTTCACATTTTTAAATTAAAAAAACATCTTTGATGTATCTTGTGATTTTTGTGTGTATCAAGGTGTTGTGTGTATATAGAGTGCACTACCATGGTACACCTAAACATATTGAGTGCATTAATAATTGATTTTTAGTGCAAATAGTTATTGTGCTCCTTGATGCACTACAAGATGTTCAAGGGCATTGTTCTCAATATAGACTATGCACATAAGTGCACCATTTAAGCTATATTGTAATGTAGCTAAATTTATATTACTAATATTAATATTTAGTATTAATAGATAATTAAATTTAATTGTGATAAGCACAATCATTTAATAAAATATCGTGGCTTATCCCATTAGTGTGTATTTATGCACACCAATTTAATCTATTCCATCATCATCGAATAATTGTTCCATTGTAATATGGGAATACATGTCTTGTTGTTTGGACCATTGTTCCGTTGTAATACGAGAATAATTGTTGATATTGATACTCTCAATAAATTTGATTCCATGGATGCACACCTAGTTAAAAGGCCAATCAGATCTCCTGAAGCTATGTTTGATAACATGTATGTTGGAGTAGATGATATTTTCACTTCTTAAAGGTTTATCGTTGTGCTTTGTTTATTACCATTCTATGCATGTAAGAGAGTAGTCACGAACCCCTAGTACTACTTGATGGAACAAGAGATCTGAAATAGAGCATGGAAAGCTATAGCAAGTTGTCATATTTCAAAAAGCGTGTACATACTATTTTCTTAAAGCAACCCAAACCCATGTTTGTTATATATGATAACCCAAGACCAATCCCTTCTATAAGTAGTCATTTGTTTATAAACATACTTGCTGCTAAACCAACATATATTAGGTCTATAAAATCTCCATGGAAATCGTGCATAGACCATAGAATGATTTATATATTTCAATAATTTAATAATTTATAAGATAGAGAAGATTCCAAATATGTAGTTTTATATATTAACTTCTACATAAAAGTAAGGAATAATACAACTTGGGGTTACACACACAATGTAAATATGGGGAAAGACAATAAAATCCCAACACAAGGAATCCAAGATTCATTTGTAATTGTGTTTTGTACATGTTTATGACTATTCTCTTGAATAAGATAAAATGTTGTAAATACAAAATTGAACATGACAAAACAATCACGCAGATCATTATTGACCAAAAATTTCACTTGTTTGTTTTCATTTAGAATAGTAATATGAGAGCACCAAAGGAAACTCCTAGAAACAAAAGGATGTACAAAAGTGTAAGCATAAAGGTTGAACCCTAAAATACGTCTTTCCTTCAATCAACGCCTACCAATAATTCCTTTAGCACTACATTAAAGTTTAAGTAAAGATCATAGTATAATTTGCAGTCTTTCCTACAATCCACACCAAATCCTCCTCACATTCCAGTAAGGAGGGGGACATATGATACTTTGTCATTATGTGTCGAGAATATGGAGTTTAAATTCTTGAAAGAATAAAACCTAGGGATAACATAAATGTATGAGAAGATTAGGAATCAATAGTTTGTATTTTTTGCTAGTTTTTCCATTGCTAATCTAGATCCCAAACTTTCAACACCAACCATTTCATGATGCACCTTTTCAACCTGTCCATGAAAAACTCTAGTAATACCAACTATGTCATCATAAGCATTATGAATTTCTAATTTGGAAGTATATCTAGGAGGAGGAGAAATACCTCCCAATAGTAACAATGTATTTACTAGAATAAACTCCATCAAAGTCCATTACAAAAAACATAGGGTGTTGAAGCCAACCAAAGGATATAAAATGCCACTTCAAAAGCATTTTTTTATGCTAAAATCCCTTGAAGGAAAAAGGTGGGCTTATTATTGATGTGAACCTTGTTTTTTACCTAAATCTAGTTGCCTGATAGCTACTTTTATGAGGGATCGATACAAAAAAACACACTTCTATATTCCATTCTATAGATAGATGATAGTATTTTCATTTTGTATATTCAAATCCTTTAGTGGCCCTAGAAATTTTCACAAAATAATCTTTGAGTGGCAACTATTTTACAATTGAATCTAAGAAATAAAATAAACCCCCACATCACATAAATTGAAATTTGAGTATAATAGGACATTAGACATTAGAGTATGAAATTGTTCTATTAAGGAATAAAATTGTACATTAGCATTAATCATTGTCATTGGAAAACTTAATGTTATTTCTCTTAAATATTCACATTGGTTACTTCTATGCTTAAGCTTAATTTCATAATAATGATCAACCAAAAGTGATTGTGGACAGACAAAATAATATCCTTCTCCTTTATGTAACTCTTTTCGACCTTCAACGCACCATTCAATATGTAAGTAGACATTTGTTTCCTCCAATTCCGCTTGTGAAGGCAGGAGTGATGGTTGACCCCACCAACAAACAATTTATTGTGAAATCCCCTGAAATTAAAAACAAAAAATAATGGACATGAAAATAAATAGGTTTAGAACTTACTTATTCTTTCGAGTTACTGACTGAGACATGAATAAGTTGTCTTGAATCCAATGGAGTTTTTTTCATCAAATGTTGAGTAGGGCTCAAGGAGCTCTTCAAAAAAAAAAACCTGTAAGGTAGTTATCACCCTATACCTTATTTCTTTGAATTCATGCATGCAGAAAGATTCATTCACTCTCAAATTAGTTGGGTCCCTTCCTTTGAAATGATTTAATCAATTATTGAGTGAAATCAATCAAAAATGACTTGTTATCTATTATTTGAATCCCTCTAGCCCTATAATTCAAGTCCATTTGGGATTTTGTAGCTTAAAGTTTTAAGAAATGAATGGACTAGAGCGTCGATTTTAATTGTTTTGGAAATCTTTTCAAAGGATTTAAAGTTTCCACTATCAATCATGAATAGTAAGTATCATAAACCTGAGATTTGCATTTTCAACGAGCTATTTGTATTAAAATTTGGGGTTAAATATACATTTTTTGTATAACTCCTTTTGGATTTGAAGGTCATTTGTGTACATTTAACGCATATGATTAATTGGAATTTATAGCACCTGGTATATACTTTTTGTAAGTATTTTGGTGAATTTATAAATTATATCATCAATCTTATCCTTTATTCAGGCCCATTCCCAAGGAATCTTTGAAAATTAATGCAATCTATTGCTTTAATGATTTTTTGTTATTTGAGAGCTCGAGATCCACATAATATTAAGTTGATTTCTTTTTTGGAGGAAATATCAGTGGGGGCAATAAAACATGCAATAGTCCTTTCTAATTTATATATTAACTAGAAATGTAAGGCGTTTTGACAAGGATGCCTAGGTATTTTGGAAGATCATTCTTTTTCAATGCGTCAAGGACATGTACTGAAAAAAACTAGCCCCTATTATATGTTCAGAATTTTGATCTAAAATGAAGTTATACTTACAAGTTACCTTATCATACCTATTCTTTGTAGTGACTATTTGGATTTTGATAATTAACTATTCTTGTGTCGGAAAATCTTGTCTTCTTGAGTTGTTGGAAAATCTTGTTCTACAACCTTCCTTAGAATGCCATCTTTTGAATTCTCAAATTTTTTTCCATATTTCATTCAAGTGGTTTTGTATGTATAAATTAAAATATCCATCACTATAGTGATTTATTTTTTGGTTCAATGACATGGGAATTAAATATGTTCAGCTAGGGTAGTTACAACTCAACGCCATCATACTAACGATTGTAGGGTAGTTCAAATTAACTTTAGGATGATTGTTATTTGCAGAGCTACATTAGTACAATTGGCATTGATTTTGTAAGTGATCCCAATTGTAGATTTATTTTAACAACTTCATTCTTCTTGTATATGGTTTAATTACGTGACTTTTCCAGATATGGTCTAAATTTGGTTGTTGTGTACTGAACTTATGTATTAGTAATTGTGTTTGTACATAAAATTTGTACAGTGGAATTTGATGGAAAGACAATAAAACATCAATTTGTAAGCAAGCAATGCGAGAATTTTTTGTTGTGTTGTATTTATATTTCGCATGGAATCTCTTTTTATTATTTGAAAGTTGTTTTCCTCTAAAATTTAAAAAATATTATATAAAGAAGTAGATTGTTCCATGGAATTCATTTGGTATTTTGCAAAAAAATTCTTTGTGCTTGCTGTCCTTATGATAAAATATTTTTATAGCATATTTTATGACTAAGTTGTTCAATTTTAGTAGGACATAGTAGGACAAGAGTAGTTCATAACAATAATAAGTCACTATTATCGTTTTGTTCATGGTATTATTGTATGCACAATTAGATTTCCAATATTATCACTGATTTATGTAATGTCATAGTTCATGCATATGTTCTACTTCATTTAGGTCATTTACATGTAACTAAAATTGATCATCCATGTTAAATTCAGTTTCTAATTTGGTTAGGGTTCCATGCTTGATCAACATTACAGATCTTGTTAGGCATGTTGTTATCAATGTACCTTGTGCTAGTTTGGATATGTATCTATGTGTGAGTTTGGGAAATATGGGGGTTCTCTAGCAATAATCCATTAAATTGGGAAATATATATGATTCATAGTTTTATTCTCTCCATCTGAGCTATCTATCCAGTCATTTTGTGATTTAGTTTAGTTAAATAATTATTTTGACACCTATAGTAGTCATTATATGGACATTTTTTTATGATGCCCGCCAAAATATCTTGGTGGAATTTTTTGTTTTCGTTAATTTCCTATGCATGTGACTTGTATAATTCTAGAGTGCAACATATTAATAATGTGTGGTTTTAGCAGAACTTTGTATATTCTAAAAAGCGTTAGGATACCTTGTATGTGCATTTTGAAGTATTGCCATTAGCATAGTTGGTTGTATTTACACAAGAAATGTGACTATCATATTAAGGTTGATGTCCTAATCAATACATAGTCCATTGATATTTATTATAAATGGATTCTTTGTTTACTAGCATTCCTTGAGATAAAATCATCTTGACACTATGAATTAAAGTAAATCTTTTGCAAATCATTCATAAATTGATTATGATGCATAAATATACAAAGGGAGTTCAATGTAGAGGGTGTCAAACATGTGTTTTAGAATGTGAAGCTGAATAAAATAACAACGATTATGGGATTGAATGATAGTGAAATTTGACTTCAATAGTTGCCCACGGGTTCACACTACACCTATCTTTTGGAATGAATCAAATGGAATAATCACATGACATGTGCGTTGAGGTTACTAACAACATGATACAAAGAGACCTTCTCTACAAGGACATGGATCAAAATGCACAAACAAAAACATGATGAAAACCCATACAAACAGACACACCATCAATGACATCAATAATGCATTTCTATTAATTTTCAGAAATCAATTTACAAGGATGGCTTACAATTCATATTTAATGCTCTATTTCAGTTGGTCTTGTGTTAGGTTATAGTTGGTGAATATCTCTTCCTCTTAATGCTCATTCTGAATATGGCCATCCAAATCCTTTCATTTAGAACTTGCTCAATATTTATAATCTCCATAACCGCTTTAAATTCTCACTCAATATTCTTGTAGAAACCTCTGCATGCTTCCTAATACAACTCATTTGCATATAATTATTCACATTCAACCTTCTTGGTGTATCATCCCATCTAGAAAATCCAACAACCTCCATAATTCGTGTATTAACTACTTCAACTACTTCGTGCAACCACTTGGTTTTCTATGCCTCGACTTATCTAGTCATTCATTCTTTCGACGTCTTTAGTCATCACGATTCTAAACTGGATGTTTCCTCATTTCTTTCATTTCCAAAATCTGTTTTATTGTGGTCTGATTAAATCTTGTTGGCACCTTCACGCGTTTCCCGTCCTCTAAATTTCTCTACTCCTACATCAGCTTCAAACCGACCTCCATTCAATTTCCAATCAGTTTGTTCCAACTGTTTATCTACATTGTCAGTTCAACGTTTTATCGATCCTTCTGACACAATTTCTTGTCATCAACATCATCCCATTGAATTTCCCCACAACTCGACCAACCCTTTGGCCAATCATCCACTAGACTTCCTAGTCCCATTGTCTGGTTCTTACCTGGAGGTCGTCAACTTCCATCTAGATGACTCTTCTTGTTGTCTATGTTCATTGATTGGCCTTGGGGATAGATTCTGCTACACCAATCTCCCATGGTGCGAAAGAGCTTCACCCTTGGCTCTCCTCTTACGACCATGTATTTAACTTCTTATACTCTCTTTTTTTCTATCCACATTTCTTCCTCTAGACTCTGTACCTTCCATTAGACTAAGTATTCCTTCTTCTTTTGGCTTCTTGTTCGACTATCTTCTCACTCATTGAGTAATTTAGAAACTTCTTCTATTAGTTGACTTGGCACTTGGTTTTACTATTCGATGGTTTTTTATCCACCACTCGTCAACATTTGTACAAGTTGGTGACATTGAAATTCGACTGTCACGTCCTCGCCTTTCTACCAGAGAGAGGACGCGACGATGATGCTATCAATTTGGGCAATCTAAGCCCCATGAACGTAAGATAAAATGCAATGAAATAAAAACATACACATATGCATAAATTATTATCATACAGTAGAAGCGAAAATACATTCCATTCAACACATTTAAGCATTCAACATGTTCATCATAATTCATTAAACAAATGTAGTTGCAAAGGTTAAGCACAAGAGAGACTTATCTTGAAAAGAAGTTCGTCCCGCGACCAGCTATGTCTCTGCAACGTTCCACCCAACCATAGGCCAGTGTGCTCATCAATCTCTCAGCAACACTTCCACCCCCAAGCTGGACATGATTCCCACAAGGAATAAGGGAACACTAGCAGACTCTCACATAGCTAAGGATACAACAAAAACTCAGCCAAGCCAACACAGTTTGGTTTATCAGGCTACAAAGGCGCTGGAAAGGCTGAATGCTAAGCTAGTGAGCTCAACCACGGAGCTATAGACGCCTGCACCAAATCTAGCCTGGCTTCTAAAACATCTACACACCCAACACAAGGAAGCATCCCCTTCTCTACTACATAGTCCCTCAAGATATTCCTTCCCTTCGAGTGTTATTCAAGGTGTGCAAAGAAGAAAACCAGCCCCCTAGATTTTTCTGTGAGATTACCTCTCACACTAGGTTTATTAAGCTAGTCCAGACCCCATTTCCACTCCCAAACCAGTTTAGAGACCAAACAAAAGGTGTATGCACAACAACTATAGTTCTGGGATTGAAGGAAAACATCATGAAGGCCAAAATCGGAAACATCAACTGAGGAAAAAGAGCCCTTAGACCAAAATAAATTTCACCAACTGAGCAATGGCTTCATGTGGGTGTAAATGGATCAGAACCCACTTAGAAATTGTGGTCTCCTTCCCAATCCGTTGTGCATTACCAAAACGATTCCCCAGCCATGGGAGAATGGAAACAACTGCAAAATCGAGCAGGAGGTAACATAGGTTGGAGGACTGAGGAGAAAAACAATCAGAGTGAGTGAGGAATGCTTACGCGTGAGCAATTGTGGCTTCCTTCGTGAGGAAAATCCACACTTACGTGATTGTCGAATGGGGTTGTCTGCTCCACGTGAGGGAAATTGAATGAGATCTCCCCCTTTGGGCATGCGTGTGGTCAAGCATGATGACCCTCTCAAATTTGACAGCTACCCATGCCTCCCAAGATCCAAGGCAATAACTTCCCAACTAACTCCTGGAGAATTTAATAGGTTGGTGAATAAGACAAGAAAAGGTGGTTGGTAGTTGATGGGTTCTCCTCTTGAAACATGGTTTTTCCCCAATGGCTCAAGGTTAAACATCCCCCCCCCCTCCCTTATCCTTAGGAAATCATGCCCCCATCTCATTATTTGTTGCATTGACATAGCTGGTTGTGGGTTTTTAAATTTTATATGATTAACTTTCTCAAACACCATAAAAACCCTTTCTTAATGTTAATTTTTTTACTTACTCTTTATCATTTAACTCAAATCCTATCTTTCTCCATTTAAAAAAATCTTTTTAAGAAAAAAGTTCCTCATTTGATTCTTATTTCTTCCTTCTTCTTTTTTTCAATTCAAATCCAATTAAAATAAAAGAAATCATTAAAAACTTTATAATATTTTTCTTTTATGTATATATTCAAACTTAATTAAATAAAAAATCATTAAAAGTTATGCAAGAATTTTTATCTATTTATTTTAAAATTTATTTCCTTTATCGACTGCCTTACTCTTCGATTATCTAGATAATGAGACATTTCTTATGCCAATACAATTTTGCCATCCTGAAAAATTTAGTGTCTCAATTGTGAGAAAATACTATATTAGGTATTCAATGAAGAAGCTCCTAGTCAATTTATTTAGTTGAGGTTTTGCTTTTATTTTCCCTTACTTTTTTCTCCATTGACTCCACTTCACCTCAATATCCTAAAAAAGAAGGTTTATGAAAATGATGAATGCCCTCCATGGCTTCTTTCTTATCCCTAGTCATTCTTTAATGCTTCATCTTTCCAAGAAGACCTCTAGTGGCTCTGAGATGACCCCTCCTAGTATCCCTCTTCCATTATCCTACCTCATCCTTCATAGGATAGTTTCCACCGCCTTCCATATCAAATATATAAACTTCCCCTCTTTTTTGAGCCAAGAAATTCAAGGACTAGGATTCTCAACTACAAACCCCAATATACCATTGAAAACACTAATAGTATGTTGTAGACCAATAGGGAAACTCAACGAAAAGTAAGGAAAATCCCTTTGCTATGGAAAAACAACTAAAAATACATTTCATGCTCATATATCTCTCAAGAACATCGGTCCATTCTCCAAGGATGGATACGATGTTGATAAACCTTTCAATTACATGATGCAAATAGGAGAAATTGAAAAATAATTTCAATACAACTAACCTTCCATGAAAATGTAGGGAAGTACTATATGACGTAAATAAGGAGCAAGAAGACCAAGAATAACCAAGAAACAAGGAGATAGAGGAAAAAAGGGCCAAGCCAAAACAATATTGTATACGCCAATAAAGTACATTTATAATACAATATCCCATAACCACCTTTAAGTGTCCACATAACTAATCCAAGCTAACAATAAGGTGGTTTAGGACATAATGATTAGAGTCAAATTGCTAACAATTCCCCCTCTTAATCCTAAGTATGTACAAGTGTTCCAGCTAGCACCAAATACTAGTGAAAAAATTGATAGCCTATCTAAGTCTTCAATATGATATTCATGGTTTGAAAACTCATGAGTTTTGATGAAGATTTGCTAGAAAAAAATGCCAAAAGTGGATGTTGAAAACCAAATATGCAAATTCATTGTGCAACAAATGAGCTAGATATCCTCCAAGATTTCATTGATGTGAACCTAAAATTGTTGAGATCAAATCTTGATGAGAAGTGAATTGGTTGCAAGCCCAACACATCCATTATCCTAAAAGTCCTTAACAATCCAACGTGCCAAGAGAAAATGTAAAAGAATCATGTCCTTTGCAAGTTCCAAAAACCATCCTTGTGAAGTTTGAAGACTATGAAGTGAACAAATGTTTCTACAAATCCACTCTCAAATATTGACACATTAAAAAATAACAATAACCAACTGAAAGAAAAAAGTGTCGGTTAACATCCAAATCATGTATATTGTAAAAAATTGTGTATAAAAAACCTAACAACCCTACCAAAAATCCATTGAGAAGTAATCAAGGTGAAATATTGGTACTGTTCCAAAACCTTATGCCAAATTTCCATCAAACATGTTGGATAATCCATCAAATTTCAAAAAGTGGAAAACCATCCATCCAAACCAATATCCTAGAAATCCATAAAAAAATATGAAAATCTTGACCAATAAACAAAAATAAAGTGAGTAATATGTGCCAAAATCATCAAAACCTTAATCCATCATCCGTTCATCATCTTGTTTTGATTTGATCCTCAATCCACCATCTTTTCTTGAATCCTCCATCATGTCTTGAAACAATCCCTGATCTATAATCAATCATGTCCAGAATTAATCCAATGCAAATTAATCATCCTAAATAAACCATGGTCCACAAAAATAATTGAATAGACTTCAAAAATCAAAGTTTGACATCATCAATATCTTCCCCCTGTCAACTGAAAGTGAGAAGTCTTGGGGGATATGAATAAGCAATGCCAATATTTCTCCCTTAAAGTGGAAAAGGGTGATCATATTTTCTTTGAGTAGATTTAGGAGACTCGATCTTCAACTCAAAAGACTACATCAAATGGGCCTCGGTCATGCCCTATATCATTAAAAAACAAAATTGAAGCATTCATGTCCATATGAGGTAAAAACCTCTCCATTCAAGTATGCATGTACTTGTGTTTGAATTCAATTATAAGAGCACTCCAACAACTTGGATTCCAATGTCAAGCACCAAGTACTTAACCATTCAAAATGTACAAGTTTTCTCTTAATATTTGGTGGCTTCCAACACCTTTCTGAAAGGTGGTTTGTCTTCCCACAAAAACTACACGACCATAGATCAAAACATTGTAATTGATAACAACCAACTTGGTGACAATGTTGGTATTATTCAGTTACATTATCAAGTGCATCATCCTCATCATCCTTATCATGATTGTAATCCTCATCCTTGTGTTGTTCATCATGATCATCATTCTTGTCCTTTTGTTCCTTATTATTATCCAACTTATCATGAGTAGTATGCCTATGTAAAATATTATCAAGAAAGCCAACACTCACAAACTTCACATGTTTCAAGTGATCAAGAATGTTAAAGAAGCCTCTCTCTGTTCTATCATATCCTAAGCCAAATGTGTTCCTCTTAAAGTGAAACACTTCCCATCGTATGATAATTTCGTTTTTATCTGCATCTGCTTTAGTGTGTTCATCCTCTCTATCGCATTAGTGTCTTCATCCAATCCATCATCTATCTCCTTTGTGCCTTCATCAAATTCATCCGACCGATTCATAGTTGTATGGTGCTCGTTATTTTCTCGTTCACTTTTAACAACAAATAATCCAAACAATAGATTAACTTGAACAAGTATAGTTTGATAATGATGTTGTCAAATAAGTTGCAATTTATCTTGTAGTAACTTGTTATGCGTTTTGAGAATATAAATTTTTTATGCATAACGTATAGACAAGTGGTCACATAACTAAGTGATTGTTCATTGATTTGAATAGTTGGTCCTTGTGTAGTGTTGATGAAAGTGTGTAGAAGACTGAACAAGTATTTGATACTCACCATCTTGATTCAAAGAAATGCTTCAAGTGCCTAAAACAATATAAAAACTACCAAGTATTGCAAAT
The DNA here is from genome assembly GCA_001517045.1 of Pseudotsuga menziesii. NCBI lineage: Eukaryota > Viridiplantae > Streptophyta > Pinopsida > Pinales > Pinaceae > Pseudotsuga > Pseudotsuga menziesii. Next base: position 128,404 of record LPNX010297761.1, read on the forward strand.
ATGAAACATTGGGCACCTTTGACCCCTCTGTTCAATTTCAGGTTGGATCAAGACTCAATGACACTTAAGAAAAATGCCAATGTGTGACAAGTATGTCAACCATATGATTCCAATTACAAAAGTGTGTAATGGCTTCTTGCAACTCCACCTCGAAGTAAGACTTTCGAAAATCCATTGAGAGGCTCAAACTCTTAGATGTGTAATCAATGAATTGATGCAAAGGACGTCAAAATACTTTACAAAATAAATGTAGGAGATGAACTTATAATGCATTATGCGTCAAAGTTGCATAAATTCATCTTTAATGCATAATGGTTGCTTGTCTTCAATGCATGTGAATTTTCCTTCTTTAGATCCTTTACATGCCTTCTTTAATATTGGATATGTGGGTGGGATTGTTTGTTAGAAAAACTTTGATAATCACAACGAACCAATAACACCATGGCACAAGACATGTTCTTGTGACCCCCTTATTCAATTTCGAGTGAGTCTAGGAATGAAAAAAAATCATTTTATTTAGTTTCAAATACAATCTCCCTTAAGCCATATCACCCCTTCAGTACTTATAACTCCTTTTACAATTTTACAATATGGATTTGAAAATACAATGTTTCAAATTCTAAGGTTAAGAAGCTTCACATATTTGCCAATATAATGAACATAATAATTGATATATATGTAAATAAAAAATAAATCAATATAATCATTAAATAATAATAATAATTAATGGAGAGGCACAACCCTTTCTAAATAGTCAACAAAGTGCATTCAGGATTTTTATATATGACACTATCACTGTATATTGAAATCATCATCTCATATTTTCATATTGTATTTTTATTAATATCCATATGGATTCTTTTATGTTGTCATGTCTATTTTGGATATTTATTATTTGAATTGGATTGGTTTGTTTCATTTGGTATCAGAGCTTCGTCGTTTGATTTGGGCTTTGGCTAATCCAAATTTTCAAAGCTTTTATAAACTCCAATTTTTTGACCATATGTTGGCTATTGAAGAAATATTTCGTTGCAAAATGAAATCAAGGAAAATCAACAATGAACAATTCACAACCATTTTGTATAAGAGGAAAAAAGAAAAAGAAGAAATAAGAAGATAAAAAATTAAAAATAAATCCATAATAGGCACAAGTAAAGTGAAATTCCAAGTACATGGTTAAAAATGTAATAAAAATGAATGCTTCCAATTTCTTTAAAATGCGCCAAAAAAAGTTTAAGTCAAGAAAATGATTCTTTGTTGGCATAGAAATAAAGTCGAAGAAATTTACATAAGAGGAAATAAGTGAAAATATTGATAACTTGAATAAGGTGTACAAAGAAGTTCAGGCATATCAATGATATTTTTAAAAAAATATCAAGGTATCTTTTGATACAAATTTTGAAAATAAAAAATAAAAAATGGAGTCTAACAATGAAAATAAAGAAGGGTTTTCTAAAATTTATAAAAAAAACACATCATTCCACTATTAGATCTTATGGTTTATTCAAGGAAGGGATATTAGTATCACTATTTACCCAACTAAATACTACACTTACATTAATGTGGACTTGGACAATCTATTGATAATTATAGAGTCCAATATATTTGAACAAAATGAATGGGTAAAGGATATGGAATAAACAATGTCCAGTTGACAATTAACAATTATTCCTTCATATCCCAATTTCAGCATTACATATATACATAACAAAAATGTTGATGTAATTCTAGGTTATCCTTGGTTGGAAACATTGGGTATTTTCATCTTAAATGTAAAAGACAAGTTTTTGGCATACTCATATAAGGAAAAGAAGATAACCTTGTAAGATGTTGAATCTATACCACCCTCACTAGGAGAATACAAATATATTTCAAGGGAAGTATGTTAAGATAATCAAAAGTCGGTACAAAAAATGCAAAAATAATTTGACAAGGTGACCGCTAATAAGGGCGAAGAAATTTATTGCCTAAAGTATCACAATAAAAAGTTACCTGTGAAACATTAGGAAGAAAAAAGATTCCAAGTAGCATAATCAAAGGTTAGAACATGATAATCAAGATCTCAAGAAAATATCGACAAGATTTTATCAGAAAAAAAATGAAGAAAATTCTCACTTGAGGAGCTTTAATCAAAGGTTATGAGAACAAATTAAAAAACAAACGAATCGATGTTTAAAAATCAAAGTCAACTAATTAGAAATCGAGGAAGAACTTAAAGGTTCATAATTGTAGTTTACTTACCCAAATCAATATGCTTAAAAATGACAATAAGTTGTAATAGAATAAGTTTGAGAAATCTATTAGCATGGAATCCTTCAACGATACAGAAATACTGATCGATCTTGTTGAAATAAAAAAAGTAAAAAAATGTAAAAGTCAAGACATTGAAGAAGCTGACAACCAATATGAATCCAATCAAAATCTTACCAAACAAGAAATCATCAAAAGTCTCCAAAGATGAAAGTTTTAAGGGTATGACACCAGATATAAGGATAGCTTATCGACATCCTAATCATAAGATTTGATTCCTTAACTAATCAATATATCAACACCAACACAATAAAATGAACCATGCTTCAAAGAATACTCATTGCGTTGAGGGGTGCTTTTCTACAACCTTGTATGAGGAAGAAGTGTAATTTTGTGCTCAATGTGGAGTTGACACATGGCACTTTAATAAAATATTAAATAAATAATTTTTTTACAATGTTGACCCTAACCTAAAGTTCAAAACCAACTAACGCGTGACATTTTATTTAAATATATAATGATAAGTAATTTTTTTACAATGTTTTCCCTAACCTAAACTTCAAAATCAAAGAGCTATATATTCCAATGTATTAAAACTAAATATTTTTAATAAACTTGGATACTTCTTGCTATGTGTTATCCACCCAAATGGCACTTCTCTGTCCGAGTGCCGACATTTCCTATGTTGGTGCACAAAAGGACGTTTATGGATTGAAGGTTGCCTAAAACACTATAGATGGGCATGTTATGAAATACATTCATTATCCATCCAGCTTACCATTTTTACCTTTGAACATGTCAATTGCTGTATGCGCCTTTGCCTATATGCAACCCGCGTACATACGCGACTTTTCCTACAGCATGTCACGTGTTGTACACGAGTATTTGTAATTGCAACCCGCGTACAGATCTGTATGCGGGCTCCCCTTAGAGCAACTCGTGTGTCATACACGGGTTGCCAGTATCAATACCCACATACGCTTTCCTTTGACATTAAAAATAATAAATCGCGATTATTTGAGATTTGTTAAGCCCTTAACTATAACCATCTTAACTGTCTCAACCTCCTCAACCCTCGAAACTGCCTTATTTCACTAAGTATAAATAAAGGCCTTGGGGAGAGTATTAATCAATCATACTTGGAGAGAAAAGTTATGCTGGTGGTGTCTATTCAGAAGTCTTTGTAGCAGCGGAACTCAGAATCCTTTGGTTGCAGAGGAGTCCTTGTCTCAGGCGTTGGGTTGTAATCTTAACTCATTCACTATTGTTAATAAAGAGAATCCTTCTTCCAAATGTGTTTTGAATGTCTTTCATGTATCATGGTTTGATGACTATTTATGATTAAGCACTCTATATATTATTTATCTAGCATGTTCTATATACATGTATAAGCTTGCACTTCGAGGATTTTCTCTTTACAGGTGAAGGAGAAACATCCCTGAAAGCTTTGGAGGAGAAGCAGAGCAGAAGAGGACAAAGCTAGGATCAACCGTCGTGAATCGGGTGAGTCTATCCTATCTTCTTGTTTCCTTTCTGTACTCTAAAGTTGATTGCCTGCAAGTTTTAAGAGTATGTCGGTGACCCCAGACCTTCGATTATAAGGTGTTTATTCCTGTACAACAAAACTGGCAACTCTGCTGTAGGTTATTTCTGTCACCCTTGACCAGTCTTTGCCTTGAGTGTGTGTGTGGTATTTTATCCTGGTTCATGCTTACCATAGTGTTTGAAGGGCTTGTGGATTTTCCTTTTTTCTTGAGAAAAAATTTGTACCTGTACGCGGGTTTCTCTCATACACAGTCGCGTACAGAGGCCTACATACGCGGGTTGCTCTCTTGGATAGTTGCGTACAGTACGTGAGTTGCCTTTATACACAGTCGTGCACAAGCCTGGAAATAGGGATTTTGGGCTAGGGTTTGCTTGTCCCTGTCCTTTTGTGATTCCTGTAAGTTAGTTGGCCCTCTTTATAAGCACTGTGCAGTCAGTCTGATGACCTTGGTGGCCACACCTTGTGCTTTCTTGTAAAGCCATTGGGTTTCTTTTGTTTGGATTGTCTTCTGTTTGCATTTTGAAGTAGGTTGGCTTGTTTGGGTTATAGGTTGAAGTGTTTTGTTCGAATCAGTGATCAAGGTTTTGGGCAATGTTTTTCTAGTTTATCTTTTGATAGTGGTTGGTTTGTCACTTACCTTCGTGAGTTTGCAGTGATTTATTGTCATTGTACCTGCCCAAGCTAGGGTTCCCAATCTTCCCTTGTTGGTTGATTCTTGGTTTTATTGACCTGTGTAATTCAGTTTGCTTATTTTATATAGTTGATTTGATCCAAGTATACTCAATTTTTAGTGCATTTTAGGTGCATTGTAGTGTTTGAGCATTTTAAAAAGTGAAAAGAAAAACATTTTCAAGCTTTTGCATAAGTAGTTTTCATTTCAGTTTTAAAATATAATCTCAAAAACTACAAAAACATAGTCTTAGTTTCTCTTTATCGTTTGTATTTGTTCATCAATCTATATTTACAAAAAGAAAAAGAAGTTTGCTTTAGTAGTGGCAGTTTGCTTTGAAAAAAAAATGCACCTTTACTTTTTTATTTCTTATTGAGTCAAAAACACCATAGTTCATCAATCCATTTCCTTTTGAGTAAGAAATAGCCCTTTAAAATGAACGCAATAATTAAAATCTACTAGTAATTTTTATTTTTAGGGGCCTTTCACCTACTAGCTTAGGCTAGACTTGTGGGATAGGAAGTGTAAACTTCCCATAAGTTTTAAAATTCAAACGTAGTGGACCATTCGTTAGGTAAATCCTTGTCTTTATCAATTGTATATGGGAAGCTCCTCTCAAAAGGGAGTCAAGCACAAGGCCACGTGGAGGCATTGGACTGAGGAGATAACCCTCTGATTCCTTGTCAAAATGTAAATCATGACTTTTACGCATCTGGGGATTCTGTCCTAGACAAAGTTTCGGGCTCAGCTACCATGCCCATGCGTACGAGTCAAGCTTGTGACTGTCCCCCCAGACTGTTGGTATAGCTAAGGTAGCCTTTAGTCTCTTGACATTTAGGGTTCATACCTAGGTAAACCAGAAGGCTATTTCTAGTTCACCTTGGATGAGCTTGGAAGGTAACCCTTGTTGTAAGTGTGGGAGGGCGGTGGGTGATTCCTCTGCTTGTGCCTAAGAAACACTTCTAGGACACCAAGTAATCGTTCTTCATCTTTCTTCGGGAAAGCATATCTTTCACCCTTTTTGACTGTTTGAGGCTTTAGGAATTTTTTATAGTGTGTGCTCTGTGGTTTTGTCTGTGTTTAGTTGGCCTCAGGGTTTGATTTGTTAAATTTTCAATCGTGGAGGACCAACCTATAAGAAGGTCAAGAAGGTTGCAAAACCTTCCTCCTCTCGTCACATTGGAACCTCCACCTCCACCCCAAAGGCAGAGATTGGACATGGATGGTTCATTTGAACCAGTAGGAGTAAGTGAAGTTCTAGGTGAACCATCACTTATAGCTAACCATCTTAATCTTGATACAGTTGAGATAGAAGACTTGCAAACTGACGAGTTTGCAAGGAATTTTAACACACCCTTGACTAATTTAAATGATCCTGTGATCGTTCAGGTTAGACCTTTTGATTCACCTGTTTTAGGTGTCCCTGTGGGTAGGATTATGTCTTATGCAGGAGAAAGTTCTTTTATGTTCACCTCAGCCGTTCCGGCTAAAGGGGTACCACCTCCCCCGGTAAGTGCCCCTAGATCTAGCATACCTTCTACGCCTTTGACTCTAGGGAGCCGGGTGGTTCAACTGCTGGTCCAATCAAACTTAGCAGGTACTTCTAGTGATATGGTTACTGGGATTCCTAGTATACCTATTGTTCCTTCCTCCTTCACATACACTACCCAGAGTGGTCCGGTAGGATCCTCGGCTTTCGTCCAAGGATTTCCTTGGAATGGGGGGCACATTCCCCCATCCACTCCATACGTAGGCCCATCACCTTCTTATGTAGGAGTGCAGTTTGGAAACAATACCTCTTACAGGCAAAGTTTTCAAACTCCAATTTCGGCCCCGTTTATGAGCTCTCCCTTTTCGTTATTTAGCGGAGGGATACCTGCTCCTGTTTTTCAGACCCCAGTTTCGATTGGGACGACCCAAACTTCTTATACTGCACCTCCCACTCACAACCCTGTGGCTTACGGATGGAATCCATTTCAGAGTAATCTACCCACTTCGCAACCGGTGGCAAGGGGCAACCCCACCTTTACTTATGGGTATTCGGGGGTAGGTCCCTCTAATCCCTAGATTGGCATTTTAGTGCCCCGGTTCGACCCAAACTTCCATTCCTGGCAATGTTAAACTTGCCAGATTTGTTTAAGTTGATGAATGACCCGGTGAGGCATGACCCCTCATGGCCACCTATTCCCACCAAATTGCCATCGGACATGGCTAAATTCGAGGGCAAGATTGGTGAAGATCCTGGGACTCATGCCACCACATTCCATTTATGGTGTTCTTCGAATTCACTGAATGAAGATTCAGTCAGGTTGAGGCTGTTCCAGAGAACCTTAACAAGTACCACGGAAAATTGGTACATTGAGTTACCTTCTGTTGCTTTCAGTAGTTTCTAGGACTTGGTTAGTGCATTCCTTAGCCACTTTCAGCTTTTGGTCCGATATGATTTCAGAATGGACTTGTTATCTACCTTTAGGCAGAACAAGGCTACCCACATCTTGAATCATATCCAAGAGTGGAGGAGGCGAAAGAGCCTTATAAAAGCCACCATCCCTCCTGAGTTCTTACTAGAGTGGTTCCTTGAATCCCAGTTGCCCTACATATCTAAGGACGTATACACCTCAGGAGTGACAAATGAAGAAGAAGCCATTCTCAGTGCCCAGTAATTGGATTTGATTTATTCACAATCTAGGATCTTGTATGAGATTATCCCTGAGGCACCGAGGCCTACATGCGGAGAAGCCTAAGCCTGGACCCCATGCCGATGGTGTGGTTGGGTCCGTAAATTCTCCCACTGTAGAGTCTTTGGCTAAGCAACTTCATCAGTTGTACGTCAAGCAGTCTACGACAGAGGCAGCAAAGGTTTCCCCCTCCCCCCAGAGTGCAAATGTTTTTGCACAGACCTCTCAGAAGGGCAATTAGAAGCCCGGTGGGAAGAAAAAGAGAGGAAAGAAAGGAGAGGGAAACCAAAACAAGTAGAAACCCGCAAATAGTGCTGATGGGGGCAAGAAAGAAAAGAAGAAGGTTAAGTTCCCGTGTAAGTTGTGCCACGAGGATCACCTTACTCACCTTTGTCCCCTTGTGGAACAAGCCTAGAAGCTGCTTAAAGCTCAACAATTGGTTGTCTTGAAGGATCCTTTTCCCCAAGGGCAGAACTTTGCTTCAGCTTCTAATGTAGCAGGGGGCACTCAAAATGTCCCTGACCCAAACTATGTCAACATGGTTCGATCTTCGACTTTGTTACAGACGAGGAATAAAAATTATGAGAAAGAGACTTCTAAGAAGGGTAAAGCTATAGGTGAAACTTCTAACCCTCTCACGATAGAGAAGCCTGTTGAAACTATGTCGAAGATACCGAAAGGGCTGCTTCAAACTACTCTATGGTTGAAGATCTAGCCCAAACCCCGTGTGCAATGTCAGCTTTAGAGGTGTTACACAGTTTTCCTGCCCAGCGGGATGCCCTCTTAACAGCTTTAGGCAGCATGGACTCATCGAGTCTCATGGCGAAATTTCATTTATTTGATGTTAAAATTCGCCTACCTTACCATGTAGCCTTATCAATAGATGTCATCCATGGTGGAAAGACCATTGGAAGGGCAGTTGTTGATGAGGGTGCTTCTACATGCGTTATGTCCTTGTCCTGTTGGAAAGGTCTCAGATCCCCAGAGCTGGTCCTATCAAACACTCTACTTACTGCTTTCGATGGAAGGTCCTTCCGTCTGCATGGTATCCTGCTGGCTTTTGAAATTAAGCTGGCAAGGAAAGCAGTGTCTGTTGAGGTGGAAGTGATTGATGCACCTTTGGACTATAATTTGCTTCTGGGAAGAAACTGGACTTATGCAATGCCGCTATTGCATCGGCCGTCTTTCATGTAGTGTTTTTTCCACATGAGGGAAATTTTGTTACTATTGACCAACTTGATTTTACTCGAAAAGGCCGTTTAGAGTCTAATGAGTCCGCTATGCCATTGGTTGATCAAGTCAAACTTGCTGCACAAAGCTTGGGGGCTGGAATGTACATATCATTGATGGGCACATTTGATCTTCCAACCCCGGTTAACTATATTGGTTCTACTAGTGTGGGGAAGTCCATAGCCACGGTTGTTGATAGGACTGATCCTTGGGTTCTCCCTTCCCCCCACGAACCAGAGGTGCCCTTATCAGCAGTGGAAGTAGCTTACCAAGCTATCACTCAAACCACTGTTGACCCCATTCCGGATCCTCTCACAGTCTCGGAGGACCTGGAAGAAGTCTATTTGCCTGCATGGGCGGAAAACTCTTCGCACTCTATGGACTGTTTAGATATGGTTTTACCTTTTGATGAAGCCATCTTGGAAGCCATGAGTGGACGTGGTAAGATCTGTGAGGATCTTCACCATCGATCCTATTTTCTTCCAGAACTAAGCAGAATAGAAAATCAAGAGTTTCGTATGAGACTGTCAGAAGATGTTGATACACCCATTAATCCCTTACCCAGGGAAGGAATGTTTTCCGAGAGGAATATGGCAAATATTTCCGCCACTATACCTATTAACATCTTTGTAAATCCTGATGTCGTGGAAAACATATACATAGGTGCAAACTGCTCTCCTGAAGAGATTACTATCTATACCGCCTTGTTTAAGGAATTCTGCGATTTCTTTGCCTGGTCATATGAGGAGATTCCAGGCATTGATCCATCGATTATTGAACACGAAATCCGAACATATCCTGACACCAAACCTGTTTGAAAAAAGTTAAGACTTGTTAACCCATGCAAAGCGGCGGCTATGAAGGACGAAGTTGAAAAACTGTTGAAGGATGGTTTTATTTATCCCATAGCTTTGACAGAATGGGTATCCAACCTTGTTCCTGTTGATAAGAAGCAAGGGACCATACGCGTCTGTACTGACTTCAGAGATTTGAATAAAGCCTGTCCTAAGAACAACTATCCCACACCATTTATAGACCAGATTATAAATGCTTGTGCAGGAAGTGAAGTGTTCTCGTTTATGGATGGTTTATCCGGATACAATCAAATTCAAATAAAACCGGAAGACCAACATAAAACTGCTTTCATTTGTCCTTGGGCTACCTTCGCGTACAAGAAAATGGCCTTTGGATTGAAAAATGCTGGGGCAACCTTTCAACAAGCTATGAACTTTGCCTTCCATGATATTAAAGCCATTGTCGAACCTTACCTTCATGATCTGCCTGCACATTCTCGTAAGAGGATTCAACATCCAAATCACTTACGGTTGATATTTGAGAGATGCAGATATTATAAAATCCGTCTGAATCCCCACAAGTGCGTATTCTGTGACGAGTCAAGAAGATTGCTCAGGTTCATTGTCTCTAATAGAGGCATCCAGGTGGATCCATTAAAAGTAGAGGCCATTGTAAATCTGCCTCCTCCTCGTTCTATCAGGCAACTTCAAAGCCTGCAAGGGAAGTCTAATTTTATTCGACGTTTTATTGTTAAATATGCCAAGATTACCAAGGGTTTCATCCGCCTGCTCAAACAGGACACCCCATTTGTATGGGATGAAACTGCACAACTTGTTTTCGAGGCATTGAAAAAAGCTTTGTTGTCGGCACCCTTACTGCGTCCGCCAGATTATTCTAGGGATTTTATATTATATCTGGCCGCGTTCGAGTCGACCATTGGGGTAGTGCTGGTCTAGGATGACGATAAGCTCGTAGAGCATGTTGTTTACTATCTTAGTCGTGCTTTGGCCGGACCTGAACTCAGGTACTCCCACGTTGAGAAATTAGCCTTAGCAGTTGTCTATGTTGTTTAGAGGTTACGTCACTACATCTTAGTGAGGACCACAACAGTAGTGGCGGATGTGAATCCGTTTCAATATGTTTTGTCCCGATGGATTATTGGGGGAAAATTCAACAAATGGATAGTCATTCTCCAAGAGTTTGACTTGGATTTTCAGTCCGTTAAGTCTAAAAAGTCCTTAGTTTTTGCTGAGCTTATAGCAAAATTTCCTACTGAAGAAGATGTAGCCGTTGAAGATGGCTCATTCCCAGATGAGCACATCTTCTTGATATCCACCTCTGATCCTTGGTATAGGGATATTCTTATATATCTCCAGACTTTGAAGTATCCTACATGTAATGCCTCGATTTTGACCATGTTGCATTAAATGTACATGATGTATATACTGTAATGATCACGGTGTGGAGCTAAAGGCCAAGGCCCCACCATTGATCGGTTATGCTATGTTTTGGATTTAAATTTGTCACCGATGGTATATCGGGGCATGCGGCATATATTATGTTTGTCATCATGTAAATATGCATCTATAATTAATTAAATGAACCCGACCAGCTACGATCGCGGCAACTAAAATGAGAAAGGGGCACGATTTTCACAAGGATAAGGATGTGGGGGAATTTGTCAAACCTTGGCCAATGGGGTAAAAAAATCCATGTGTCACCTTTCTTTGTTTACCCAACCACCTCCATTGGAGAATTGCTGGTGGTGGTTGAGGCAGTTAATTGTTTTGGGAGTGGGGTGGCAGGACTGTCAGTCCTCACCCACACGCACACTCCACCATTGTTGGCTTCACGATGGCAAAGAAACCGCTACCATCTCTCCCACGGACATGGGACTCTTTCCACGACGAGCTGAAGCACTCACACACTTCAGGTTTTTTGTCCATCCACGCACAAGCTAGGAGCTACTCGTCCTCGCGCAGGGGCCATTGCCTGTTGATTATTCTCACGCACAGGCTGGTTTACCCGCGTAGTTCTTATTCTACGGATTCTGTGGACAACGCAGGCTGAATTTGGTTGTTGCGGTCTTCTTTATGATTGGGCCTGGTGCAAGTCTCATCCACGTACAGGCTGAGAGTATGTATTTCATTTCCCCAGTGCGGCCAGTGTAAGTCCTTTCCACTTGCTTACTTGCCTAGGGCAGACTGGTGTTGTTCCTCATGTTGTGATTTTCTTTGCTGTTACGTTTAGAACTGTTGTAATCCGCTTGGGAGTATTTTTCCCCTGTGATTGTGTTTGCTGTTACGCGGTGGAGGCTGTTGTAGATTGTTGGGAGTCGTTTTGGCCACGAGAGGGCCAAGAACGACTCATAAATCGTTCCCCCTGTTCAACTGTAATTCTGATTGATTGCATACATGCAATGGTTGGTCTTCGGACTGTGTAAGGAGTAGGGATGGGGGATTGGTTTGCTTGATAAACCTGGTGGCTGGAAACCACACAGACAGAGCTAGAGGGCTGGCCTTCTTCTCCATCACCCCTGAATAGCACTGGAAGGGAATGCAGGGCCTGAGGGATTGTGTAGCAGAGAAGGGACTGATTCCTTGTGTTGGGTGTGTGTGGGTGTCTTAGAGGTCAGGCTAGTTCTGGTGTAGGTGTTCTTGGCTCTATAATGAGCTCACCAGCTTAGCATTGAGCCTTTCCCAACTCCTTGATGGCCTGATAAGCCCAACTGTGTTGGCTTGGCTGTGTTTGTGTATCCTTGGCTATGTGTAAGCCTGCTTGTTCCCTTATTCCTTGGAGAATCATGCCAAGCTCGGGGGTGGCAGCGCTGCTAAGAGATTAAGGAGCACGCTGGCCTATGTTTGGGTGGAACGTTTCAGCAACGTAGCTGGTCGCGGATCGACTTCTTCATAAGATAAGTGATCTTGTCCATTTTTACTTCTGTAACCATAATTTTATTTATGTTAATGAATGTAATGAACATGTTAAGTGAACGCTTGTAAGCATCTACGTTGAATTCCGCTGTGTCTGATAAATAATTGCATCTGTGCATGATAAATGTTCATGTGTGCATGTTCTAGTTCAAAACTTTTCTTTCAACATCATGTTTCAGCAGTTTTATGAATTCACATGTTCATGGGGCTCTTAGCCCGGATGGTTAATGGCATGGGGACGTGACACTACAACTTCCTCATGGGAGGAACAATGTAAATTACGCCTTCATGCTAAGAACTACCTCATCATAGGAGATACATTATATCGAAGAGGGGTAGATTCCATTTTGCGTTGATGCCTTACTCATGAGGAAGCAGAGATTGTCCTGAATGATTCCCATAGTGGAGCGCGTGGGGGTCATTTATCTGGGTTAGCAACGGCCCAGAAGATACTACGTGTCGGTTATTTCTGGCCCATGATCTTCAAAGATTGTGTGGAAGCAGTGAAGCATTGTCATCCTTGTCAGCTTAACACTAGGAAAATGCGGTCACATCCCGCTCCGTTGTTTCCCGTTGTCTCGGTAGGCCCCTTCATGAAATGGGGGATTGATTACATGACATGTAACCCAGCCTTGGCTGGGGGGCATAAATATATTATTGTCGATGTTGACTATTTTACGAAATGGGAAGAGGCAATGCCTACTTTTAAAGCCGACGGGGAAACAACATCTTTCTTCATATTCATTCAGATTATAGCATGGTTTGGTATACCCAAAGTGATTGTCACTGACCATGGCATTCATTTTCAAAATAACATGATGATGGAACTGACCACTATGCTCGGATTCAGACAAGAACATTCATCTTTGTACTATCCGCAAGCAAACGGTTAGGTTGACACTGTAAACAAAACTTTAAAGACTATCCTTAAATGTACAATTGATGCAGCCTGTTCTAACTGGCACATCATGCTTTATCCTGCTCTTTGGGCCTACCGAATTAATGTAAAAATTGCTATGGGTTTCTCCCCCTTCCAACTCATCCATGGAGTGGAAGCAGTTACCTCGATTGAGTGTGAAATCCTGTCTCTAAAAATAGCTATTCATGTGTTACCCGATACGACAGAGCTTGAGGAACGTCTGGTACATTTAGAACACCTTGATGAACATCGTAGAGATGCGCTGACTGCTAATCAAGCTCACAAGAATAGGGTAAAAAATCAATATGATAAGTCGGTCAAACCTCGGGTTTTCTCTGAGGGGGAACTTGTCTTGCTTTGGGACCAAGACAAAGAACCCCTGGGGGTAGGAAAATTCAAGGCCATGTGGTTAGGACCTGATGTCGTGTCGAAAGTCTTAAATAAGGGCACATATGAGTTGATTGATTTTGATGGGAACAAGCTGCCTAAGCCTAGAAATGGGCTCTACTTGAAAAAGTACTACGCTTAGGCTTAACACTTTTTCTTGTATTTTTATTGTATGTATTTTTATGTACATTAGTTTGTCGGTTTTGTTTTTTATACCATCTGCTAGTTGTTGCAGATGTCTTCTGAGAGGTATATAGGTTTCCCCGATGGCGCCAGCCGCCACACTTGTAATCTAGCTTCAGTAGCATGGGTCATTTACTCTCCCTTAGGACAGCTAGTTGCCGCAGGAGGCGCTTGCTTATGTCCTGCTTCTAATAATGTTGCTGAATATAGGGCTGTAATTGAGCTTCTATGGGATGCTTTGTCACGTGGTATCACCCAGCTCGAAGTCCGTCTGGACTCTCAACTGGTAGTTTCCCAGCTCAATCAAGCTTATCAGGTGCGAAACCCTATTCTATTACGTCAGTTCATGCAAATTAGGTTATTGGAAATAAATTTTGAAGTTATTATATTCAATCACATTCCAAGAAATCAGAATTCATTGACTAATGCATATGCTAATTACATTTTAGATTGGAATCTAACACATATTTCATAAAAATATACAGCATGCACATAAAAAACACTTGTAAATAAACCGACAACAATATATATATGTAAGTATCTATCCATAGATAGGTCGAGTCTGATCCTCAGATCCAGTCATAACTGTATAATATACAAAAATATACAAAATGTGGATCGCAGTCCATCAAAATGTCCTAGATCTAAACAGGACCACCCCGATCACTTGGACCACCTTGGTTCCCATGGTCTCTTTGTACTCTGGCTTCCTCAGCCTCTTCGGCTTCGGCAGCCTCCACAACATCTATGTATACAAGAATTGCTCTGGCCACTCACCTCAAAAGGCGTAACCAAACAAGTGGAACTCCAACCACAAACTCCTGCATGACAGCCGGGATATGCTCTATCCGCAAAGTGGGAACTCTTTGGGTTAGCCTGGATAGATTCCCCTCCAGAACCCTAATATGCCCCAGGTCTTTGCCTACGACAGGATGAACAAACATGCGTGGATGCCCCTCAGGGCGGACCGGTCCAATATCTGCATTTTGACATGTTTATAGGATTAAGACTTGTACACATATGTATATATCTATCATTTTAAAATTCATAAAAATGTTAAAAAATGTTAAAAATTAAAAATCTTTTACCTAGCTCTCCCCATGCTCCTCCTGGAGGAAGGACAAGGTCTGGATCACCTCGAAAATCCATGTCGGCATACAGAAACTGCTTTAATGCTAGTAACTGCCGCTCCCACCAGATGTAGAATTCATCATCGTACACACTCTGCACTGAGTCTCCTCCTCCTTTACGAAGGAAGATGTCTCCCCATCTGCTCAGCCTTAGCTGACGTGGAGATCGGACTGGTAGGGGTATGGCGGGGCTCAACCATGGTACTCTCTCTCGAAGAAGGCAACCAATATGCTAGAATACCCAAAGTTCTTTCGCCTTCCTCTCTTGCAATCAGAGAGTTGTCTTTTCATAATGGGGACAACTCCTGAGCACCAATCATACAGGGCACCCTGCATACAATCCACTGCCAACCTCATTTGGTTCCGTGTAGCTAAATGTAATGAAGAGGATCCTGCAATCCTCACGATGGTGCTCGTCAGTACATGTAGTGTGAAATCACGGATATGTGCAATAGGGACACAACTCCCTCTCTTCTGGGTACCTGGTGTGCAAAACACATCAATGTAGTTCTAGACACTTAAAGGATCACCGCCTCTGCTGGTGCCCTCTAAGTTGACCGGTGCTCCTCGTTGTGACAGGCCAGTAATAAAATATATGTCCTTGGAAGTAATTTCCAAAGTCTCACCCTGTAGGTCAAACATCCCTAAATCATGATCCTAGTAGTTTATCATGAAATCCAATAGACGGACATTGGCCAGCATGGGTGATGTGCAAAAGAACTTTAATAACCCACTCATTCATAAAGCATGTACGATGGGCGCACTTTGGAGCACTTCTTGGTCCATATTTTCATGTTCTCGTTCCCTCCATTCCAACACTATCTTCACACCTAGCAAAACAAGTATTATGATCCATCAATTTCATATAAAATTTCAAAATTTTTGCCTTAATTCAGCTTTTTATCCTTCACGCAGTACACACGACTGTCTAGTTAGACATGTCGCGTACTGTACGCGACTGTCTCTAAGGGAAACCCGCGTACATAATGCGTGTACGCAAGTGTTTGCACTGTGAACCCGCGTATGCGCCGTGACCTGCTTTAGGATGCTTCAAACAATGAAATTGGGACTCAAAACTGAAAATTACTAGGATCAAATTGAAGAGCTCGGGGTGTAGGCTTACCTACAACTTGCGGAATTGGATTCCGTCCACTAGATTGTCCACAATGATCGAATGAAGGTAGAGGTAAAAACTTGCTTCTTATGGCTAAAATTCAAAATGGTGAGGTTTGTTTTGATTTTGAACTATTTATAGAAATTTTACTCAAAGTGGGTTTTTTCCTATAGTTTGAAATGTATTCAACTAATACCATATCTCTTTTTGCCTTGTAATAGGTTTTTCATCATTATAAAGTGTTTTTTGCTCCCATAGGGTGGTTTTGACATTTCCAATGCATTTTACCATTGTTCTTCCGTGGATAGGACCCCTTTTTCATGAGTATCCTCCTTTAAAACCTATGTTGTCTTTAGATACTCATGCCGTAGTTGTTTTTCAGGTACAGGGGTATCCTTTTAGCTATTTTTCACGCCAAATAGAGATTTTTTTTTTAATCTCTTTTAACAAGCTATCCCTTTATAGGACTCCCCGCCCTTATGAATTTTCTTTAGGCCCAGGTATGACTCCTTCAAAACAGACTTGTCTGCCGAGTTAACTTGTCCGTTCAAGCTCGTTAAGAATATGTGAATGGGCATTTGCATCGGTGGTAGGTTATCTCTTTCTCAGACCATGCGGAATAATACGAGAAATGATCCCTCTCTTTTCTATTTGAATTGAGAAGAGTATTCTCAGGCATAGGTTTATCACTTTTCCGGACTTGAGGGACTAAATTTACAGAAAATGAACTTCTAGTATGAGCTTAGTTTTCTCTTTTTCGTGCTCTGGACCTAAACATGAAAAAGATTTTGAGTGTACTTTGTGCCTTTGTCATGCTCGTTAAAAACTTAAGAACAAAGCAATGAGTTTATTGTTGTAAGCCCCATTTCTCGTAATCAAATGGATCTTTCCGAGTGATCTTGCTTTCCTTCACACTCGTAAAACTCAAGCTATTCATGCTGTTCTGGAAGGAGCGTTGGGTAGGTGGTAATTTAACCTTTTTCGGACCTCCCTAACTAAGTACGAAAAATGTTCACCTTTTCTTCTACGAAAGTTAAGAAAGTTCTTCTGTGGTATGTTTTATACTTTTCTGGCCTCAGGAGACTAAATTGGACGAAAAAGGACCCCCCCGGAGTCTTCTTTGGCGTTTTCAGACTCTCTAAACGTGAAAACACCAACTGAGCATGTACTAGTTCAGGCTCATTAAATCCACGAATCAGTGACACTATCAAGCATTATTTTCCCTTCTCTTCAAGCTTGTTAAAAAATGAAGAAGGATCCGAGTTGACTTTCCTGGACTCGTTAAAATTTAACAGGGAAGGTAAGGAAGAAGTTTCTCTTGTTTTCAGTTAGTGGCAGCATGTTATCCTTGAACATAGCACTCTCTGTTTTTTCTGATACCCATGTCTCAGTGTTCACTTTCAGTTCAGCTATTACTTCAAGTTTACTCCTCCTCCTCTTGTCCATTATACCTAGGGAATCTGATCATGTCTCCTACATGATAGATAAGTTTAGTTGTTTCTATCTATAAGTTAAAAGCTGCCTTGGGTCATCTCTGTGTCGTGCTCACTGTTCAAGGAATCAACCCAATGTTTGATCTTTATCCTGATCCCATCATTGTTATATCTGTTATCTATTGTGTCTTCCTTCTTTTGCCCAGTTCCTAGTCACTATTGTGATCCGTTGGAGGATCTATTTCCTTCCTTATCACAACATGGTTCCGTTTTAGTACTTCCTGGTGACGAAGACCTAGAGTTTTGACGACAGTACCTCAGGATTCACTTTTATCATTGGTGGATTCCTTTGCTTTAGTTGTCGATTATCACCTATTGATTGACAAACTGTTGAATCCTTTCCATGTTCGACTTTAGCCTACATTTATTCACATGGCTTGTATTGTACTGATTCTTTGGGATTGTTTATGAAGACCTTAGTTCCTCACCTATGGACTAAGTTGCGCAAGATTATGTTCCATTTATGTACACAGCTTCCATATCTTTGAAGACTCATCATTATTGTATATTGTGGCTTCGACCCACCTTTGTAATATACGTGGTTTTGTACCCTTATCATATGATGTACTCAAATATTGTAAAGGAGCTAATGTTCCAGTATATTGAACATAGCATCCTCAGATATGAGTTTGTATATGACATTATTATGTACTTGTTTCAAGTACTACCTCTGCTCCATTGGATTTTTGAGTTCTCCAAAGATAAAGATTATAATGTATTTTGGCTATCGCTTCCCTCTGACCTCACACATTAGGGGGCATCTGTTATCCACCCAAATGGTACTTCTCCGTCCGAGTGCCAACATTTCCTATGTTGGTGCACAAAAGGACATTTATGGATTGAAGGTTGCCTAAAACACTATAGATGGGCATATTATGAAATACATTCATTATCCATCCAGCTTGCCATTTTTACCTTTGAACATGTCAATTGCTATATGCGCCTTTGCCTATATGCAACCCACGTACATACGTGACTTTTCCTACAGCATGTCGCGTGTTGTACGCGAGTATTTGTAATTGCAACCCACGTACATATCTATACGTGGGCTCCCCTTAGAGCAACTCGCGTGTCATACGCGGGTTGCTAGTATCAATACTCGCGTACGCTTTCCTTTGACATTAAAAATAATAAATCGCGATTATTTGAGATTTGGTAAGCCCTTAACTATAACCATCTTAACTGTCTCAACCTCCTCAACCCTCAAAACTGCCTTATTTCAGTAAGTATAAATAAAGGCCTTGGGGAGAGTTTTAATCAATCATACTTGGAGAGCAAAGTTATGCTTGTGGTGTCTATTTAGAAGTCTTTGGAGTAGCGGAACTCGGAATCCTTTGGTTGCAGAGGAGTCCTTATCTCAGGCGTTGGGTTGTAATCTTAACTCATTCACTATTGTTAATAAAGAGAATCCTTCTTCCAAATGTGTTTTGAATGTCTTTCATGTATCATGGTTTGATGAATATTTATGATTAAGTACTCTATATATTGTTTATCTAACCTGTTATATATACATGTATAATCTTGCACTTGGAGGATTTGCTCTTTACAGGTGAAGGAGAAACATCCCTGAAAGATTTGGAGGAGAAGCAGAGCGGAAGAGGACAAAGCTAGGATCAACTGTCGTGAATCAGGTGAGTCTATCCTATCTTCTTCTTTCCTTTCTGTACTCTAAAGTTGATTGCCTGCAAGTTTTAAGAGTATGTTGGTAACCCTAGACCTTCGGTTATAAGGTGTTTATTCCTATACAACACTATGGGATTTGGGAGTTGAGCAATGAATAAACCACAATTTACATACGGGCGATTTGAGCACATACTAGATATTTACATATTAAATCAGTATGAATCCATCTTAACTCCACATCTACCGTGATCTGAGAGGGATACAATCCCTTGAGGTGCAAGATTTTCCTCAAATTTTACATTTAAAAAACGGTTTACACCTTAAGGGATTTGATCCTTCTCAGTGCTTGGTAGATACAGAGTTAAGATGGATCTATATTGGTGTCGATACAATTCGATCTCAAAGTAGAAGTCATCTTGGAAATCACAATACAATTGATTATCTCCAAAATCCCTATAAATCTCCAGTTTCAAAAAAGATCAACTTAGGGTGGGTGGACACTTTCACAACTAGACAGTTATGCTCAACACTTAAAAATATCACATCGTTTTGTATAATCTACTATGACGAGCTTTAAAATAAAAAAGCTTGAGAAGACATTACACTCTAGAATCAAGACTTAACTTTTGCATACTTTGAGGACAAAGCATTTTAAAAGGGTAGGTAATGTAATGTAAATACTAAATAAATAAATAATAAACATTAAATAATAAATAACGATTACTAATTAATAATAATAATAATAATTAATGAAGGGATACAATCTTTTGTGAATAGTCACCAAATTGTCTTTATGATTTATATATCTAGCATTATCATTGTATCTTTCAATAATCATTTCTTCTTTTCATATTATATTTTTCTTCCTATTTATATGGATTTTTTAAAGTTTTCATATCTATTTTGGATATTTATTGATTAAATTGCGTTGATTTTTTAGGCAACTTTTTTTTTCCATTACAATATATCTTGCGTTGAATGCCATGTACTAATGGCCGTGGGGATGGATCCCAAGTGGGGACGACCCCAAATGATTGCCCTAACCACCCACCCTACTCGAGTTCCCCCAAGTTTTTTAGCCAACTTTCCAATCAAAGAATTTCCATTTATCACTTTACCAAAAAAAATCACACTTGTACTTTATCAAAAGAATCACACCCATTTGATCCCGGATGCGGGTGATCAAATTGCAGTCTACATGCAACATGATGGAAACCGGGCACGTACCACGACAAGTGGCAACCCCTCTCTTTGACTCTTTCCTTTTTATGAAGCACACCAAAACTTCGCAAGCAGGATTGGACAACAGATCGCATAAGGTTTCAGACTTCTGCTCTGAAAACATAATGGAGAGCCACTCCTCCCTGCTCTAGTTCACGTGGATTTGGTACTTTGGCGTTCATCACACTTGTGCGAGCTTGTTTATTAGCATGCCCATCGATCTTGCAATCCTCACCTCTTCGCGACATCTTGTTTCGGCCCTGTCTTCGAGCCCACTTCTTTGGTTATTCTCCCTCTTTGCTTGGAGTTCTCGCAAGTTGATTCAGCTCACGTCTTCCACCATGATTTCATGCCCTTCTGCTGCCGAAAGCTCTTCCTATGTTGAGTATAACACCGATTGACAACCACTATTTTCGTTGAAACTCCATCCCACATTAGTGATGCGATTTCCGCTATGGAAGAGGAATTTTTTGGAGAATCTAAGCTTAGGTTAGGTCCGACGTGGTAATGAATCACTACTAGAGGCTCAAATTCATCCTTTCCAGAGCCATGCAGGAGCGAGAGAGCTTTGGTGACATGGTTAAGCTCACTGCCAGCATGTTTAAGGAGGACGTAGAGCGAGACGTGGTTCATATGATGTAAATCATGCGTCTTTCTGAGACGCCATTCCAACACCCACAAGGACCCATCAAAGATATGGACTGTGAATCCAAGGAAAAGGCGACTAGTAAATCCAGCGAAGAAGAGGCAGAGACTTCAATGATGGAATATTAATATCTTTCTCTTCCTCTCTTTATTTCAGCTCCCTATTTTTGTTTATGTTATAGTTCATTATGTGTTTTTTCTTTTTCTATCACTTTGATCAGAATGTTTTGACTTGTTTAAAAGTTGGGCAACCGAAACCATGTTTAGATTCTCTATTTAATTGTTGTTATATATAATCCTTTCATGGTCACAAAATTATAATATGGTTCCCTACTTTGGACAGACTGAATTATGTAACAATTTTTTACAGTTTTATGTAATAAAAAGACTCCTCCTTGCTTTAAAAAAGAAAACTCACCAATTTACGCTATCAAAATAGCATCACTCCCAGGTCACAATTATTTTAAATCCCTTATATCACCTTAGGTCACATTTCGCCAAAAAAGGAATATGTATATGATAACGATTACAAACTAACAAATCATTTCAAATGATGAAATAATGATCTTTTTATTAAAAATGGAAGACTCCACCGTGTGCGCCCGTGACGATTAGGGTTTTCTTTACTTCATAGGTTTCCTCCATGCTTTGTTGGAATTCGAGATTGAGGGGTTAGGGTTTGACACCACACAAGTCTCTTTACACACAAGTTTCTTTTCATGCCTCTCAGACTTATTAGTGATCAAGTTCCTCTTCATGCTTTAGGTCATCGGGTTGGGGTTCCACACCACACAAGTTCATCGTGGGAAATGGTGAGAGCATAAGGGTGGGCGTGGACCCGATCACAGGTATGGGTACTTGTTTCACTCTGCCACAGGATCTCCGTAACTATCTGGAAGATTATGGTATATTATCCCTGGCACAAGCCATAAATTATTCTGTGGAAGCCCAGACCTACTGGCTCACTGCATCAGATCTGGATCTAGGTGGAGAATGGCACCTCATTTAGAATGAATATGTTAAGGGGCTGGAGTATGGAAGGATAAGACTCAGGTCTAATCCAGATAGTCTTCTCTGGTCTTTCAAGAATTACTCAGGTTCTTTAACTGCAGCAATGGCATATGAGTGTGTGGTGGATCACTATACGGAGACATATCCTGAGACATATTTTGTTTATCAGATTCTTTGGAAATTTAATATTCCTGAAAAAATCCAATGCTTTATCTGGCTCCTCTTAAATAACAAAGTGTTAACCTGGGATCAACTCAATAAACGTGGCATCCAGGGACCTAGTTTCTGTTTGCTCTGCAAGAAAGATGAGGAAACGACCCAGCATCTGTTTATGGATTGTCATTTCACAAAGAGCACCTTCGAAGTTGTTTTTGAGCACTTTGACTACCGATCCTTTAATAAAGCTTCTGCGGGAGCTTCTGCACGTTTGTATCTCGAGCATTGGGTACGTGCCCATTCTATTGACTACCCCAAGCTATATCTGCCCATATTCACCTTTTGGTCAATCTAGAAACATTGGAATAGATGTATATTTGAAGGAAACACCCCTTCAGTCTATTTGGTCTTCCTGCAAATTGAAATGCTCTTTCATACATATACTATGCCTGTTAAGAAGATTAAATACAGAGTCATTGGATTGCCTCCAACGACTTCTTATCCTTGTGGTTATTTTGATGGTGCAGCCGCCAAGAACATAAGGGGGTCAGGCTTCGTATTATATTTGAGCAGCTCTTACAGTATTCATTTCTCCATGGGTTGTGGCAAAAGTTCTAACACTAAATCTGAGCTGATGGCATTATGGTCTCTTCTCTCTGTTTCAAAGATTATGGGAATTCCTCTACTCTCTATATATGGCGATTCCCTTGTCATAATCTGATGGGCTACAGGAAAAGGCACACTGAACTTACCTCATCTGAGTCATTGGTGTGATGATATTAGAGAATTACTGCATAACTTTCTGGATATGAACATGAAACACATATATCGTGAGCATAACCAGATAGCTAACAGTCTCTCTAAAAACGCACTCTCTCTTGATTCAGCTTTTGGGAATTTCAAGGAATCTCTAAATGACAAGATTATTGATCATGATAATTTTCAGTTATATTAGCTTGTGCTAGGCATTAATCCCCTTTTCATTTAGCACATAATTAGTTGTCATTAAATGGGATCTTAGCAATCCCATGAAGAGATCCTCAGTCTTCTTCTTATGCTCATGATTTATGTTGCTTTTGTCCATTTCTGAAAAATGAATAAATTTGACCTGTCTATACAGGAGTGATGATAAAAGCCTGCAATACAACAGGCTTGTTGACTTTCTGACCATGGTTTGATGACGGGGACTTGCCTTTGAGTTAAGAGGACACCTCATTGCTGAATCTATTCATGAAGAATGTCACTATGACTAAATGTATATGATGATCTTTGATTCAATAGAATAACAGGATCTGGTATTTTTTCTGCTGAAAAAAGTTCATCTTCATTCCTTTTCACTCTTTGGCTCGAACTTATTATCGGTTGAATTCCTCTTCATGCTTTAGGTCGCAGATTTGTTTACATCTATCTTCACGCAGGTTGAGATCAACTTGGAGTCCTCACATGCACGGTTGGAAGTTCATTTCATCTTTCTTTTAAACTAATATTTTTTTTTGATGTTTTGAGTTTTTATCTTTAGTTATATAAAGTTTCATTATAAGAGTTATTTCTCAACCATGAGGATAGAATTCTTTCATTAATAAATTTTTATTAAAAAACTTAAGCAATGAAGAAATTAATTTTTATTATATACTTAACAAAAATATAACAAAATTACTTACTAAAAATAACACAAACCAATAGTTGATACCCACCAACATTATGCAATATACACCAACCAACATCCATATTACATGCAATTAAATTTGGGTTTGGGAACGGGTTTCAAAGTTAGCCTCTCGAAAAACTAACAAAAAAATAATAATGAAGGCTTATAGTTCAATCGCTAAACATCAAAAATACGTTTGAGAAAATTGTTTGCCTGTTTGGTCTGACGTTCTCCCAAAATATTTAAAAGTATTTGATAGGAAAAATGCCTTGTAACAAGAAAACTGTCCTCAAATTCCAACACTGCTCACATGGTTTTGCCTTCACGCAGCTCAAGGGTTCTTTCTTGCCTTTGCCTCCAATCTGTCTTCTCTGCCTTTAGTGTCTTCTCTGCCTTTAGTTCACAAGTTGCGACCTAGCTTTCCGCCTCCATTCATGCCCTCTTTGTGTGCCCTCACAACTAGATTACATGAAGGCATGTACCAATGACACGTTCGCTAGGACACTTCTAACACTAGATTAGTTCTAGATGACTTCTCTTTCACGCCATGTAGGTCCCTGCATGTAGGTTTAAGAAGAAAGTAGGTCACAATTAGGGTTTTTGTCTTCCAGGTTGCTAGGTTTGTCTTCGAGTGGTATGGTTCACCTTCACACTGGTTGCTAGGGTTTGTCGTCATGTGCGATTGCAAAGCATATTAAATTTCGCTATTCCTCCTTCAACTCTTTTGACAGTAGATGCTAAGTGCAAATATTCAACATATTTTAATAATGAAGCTCTAGTACCAATTGATGTAAATAAGGAGGAAGACGATCGAGAATAACCAAGAAACAAAGAGATGATGGAAAAAATCTCCAAGCCAAATCATATAGTATACACCAATAAATTATATTTATTGCACCGAGAGCACTAAGGTGCTTACAACCTAGTATGGGGGAGATGTGTAACATTACACGTAACCAACTAAGGTTATGTGCAATGATAGTAGTGAGGTGCTTAAAACCCAATATGGGGGAGATGTGTAAGGTTACATGTAATGAACTCAAGTTATGTACAAGAAATAAAAATTAATTAATTTTTTGTAATTTAATTTAATTTAATTACTATTTTTTATTTTTTATATCGATTCACAAAATAAAAAAGAAAACCGAATAAAAAATAATTAAAAAAATCCATACTCACACATAAAATAAAAATGTAATTCCAAATAAAATGTCATTAAAAATACAACAAGTCAAGAAATTGGATGCCTCTTAGTGCTTGATAGATCTACTTTTAGGATGGATCTACGCTGATCCCACATAACTAATCCAACATAACGACCTTTGACTATCCACATAACCAATCCAACATAACAAGGTGATTTAAGAGTTAATAATTAGAATCAAATTGCTAACATTATAATTTTCAATTACTCATATGCTTTTTTGATTGTCATTTTAAACGAACCCCTAAGAAAACCTTCATTGTTGCTACATTAAAAATATAAAATGAGTTCACGTTGTGGGTGGTAAATCGAACTCCATATAAACAAAATGAAACAACATCAATCCCATAACTCCATCTCCAAGTACAAATAAAACCATGTCTTTTTGCCTCTGCTTACTGAAGGACATGAGAGGCATCTTCATTTCCCAATGATGACAGGTTTTAATGAACTGAGGCTGAACAACCTAAGGGACCAAAAGAACAATAATTCTGATTCATTTTCATATACTTTTTAATGTAGGATCTTCTGGTATGGATCTTGATAAGAAAGCTAACAATTCATTTAATCTTATCTTTATCAAATAAATCATGCAACTTGTTAACGTATAAACTGTTTTCATATTGAATATAGATATCTTTGTAAACTGCACATTCCATAACAAAATGTACTCCATGCAAATTCTAATTTCCCAAACTTCCCCGCATTTGTGCTTATGTAAGCTCGTCCTCAACTACAGCCTTACTTTTCCTTCTAACAATTCCCCCTAAATATATTTTTCTCACACTATTCACAATTTGAATTAAAATCTTTGATGTACTATGCTTTTTTACGCCAATAACAACACATCATCGCATCGGACATTCAAACGTGTGCTTATTCCATAATACTCTTACATGAGAATAGTCTTTTGACTTTAAAATTCGCTTTTTTATTATTATCGAAAATGAATTTCTTTTGAAGTAAGAAATAAAACTGCTACTAATTAACTAACTGTTACCCGACAGGAAACCTTGAAGTCCACTGGCTATGAATTGGGATTGTCTTCCAATAAAGAATCCATTCGACAAGGTTTTACTGTGTACAAGAGAGCAAACCAGAAGTCGCTTCAACTCGACCACTCTCAACTCAGAAATTATATACTCTCAACTCGTCGCAATTCCAACAAAATGACAGTTCTCCCTACTTCGAACAGATTTTAATCTGCCCCGAAAAATATTTACAAAAACCTGAAAAGAGAAATTTCCCGACAAACTTGTATCCGAAGCATTAACTTTCACTCCCTTTTTTCCAACGACGAATATAGTATCCAGGTGGCAGCTGATAAATTTGCCAACGAAACGCTGAATTCCGAGCCGAAGGCGGTTTCTGTAGTGGCGAAGAAATTGAAGCGATGGCAAGCTGTCCAGCGAATTCCTTTGCCTATAACGGCTCTCTCTGCGCATGTAATCCGGGCTACTACCGAACTGTCTCCTCTCCAGGACGCGCGGAAGAATGCATGCTATTCACCACCCAATCCGACGACTGGGCCAGCCAATCAGGGGTGGGAATGGGGGTGGACTCTGAGAATTCCTTTGCCGAATCCGTTTTTTCATTTAATTCTGTTACAGACATGACGCAATCCCAGGCGTTATTTCTGGAAGCCACTATTTTGGCCGTGGGCTTGTGGCTGATCTTTTGCATTGTGTTGCGGTTTTGTCCCCTTGACGATGGGCGGAGCCGCTGGTTTCGGCTGCGTTATTGGCTCAGCCGATTCGATATCTGCTTTAATACCCGTCATTGGCTGGGATGCTTTCAATACTGATCTGTTTGATTTTTGGGTGCGTCGTTTACTTTGATGTGCATCCATGCTTCTGTTTCCCAAAATGGATTTTTATTTTATTTTATTTTGGGTGATATTCTCTATGAAGTTTTGAGAAGTTTGTAAATCTGGAAATGGGGCGAAATTTCTACCGAATTCTTACAAATTTAGAGGATTTTCTTGTTGACGATGTTACCAATGATTTTTATCTAAACCTTGGCAAAAGCCTAGCTACTGGATCTTAAAGGAATTTTCTATTAAAACTTCGAAGCTTAATGCAAACTGGCTATATCCTTAATATGTCTTTAACTTTGTTCATATTGTCTTCATCTTTGCTATCTGGGTTCTTACTGGCCATACCCTTAATCTGGCTCATCATATTGTCTTCATTTTGGCTATCTGGTTTCTTCCCTAAATGATACACGCCACCCCCCTCCCCCTTTTTTTTTGTTGTCTTGATTAGACTTACAAAAATGGGACATATACATTGATCTTCCATAACATAATCACGAAACAGAGGACAGACATTCACCACTTATCATTTATCAATAAAAAAAGTAAAATAGAAAGGACTGTCTGATAAAATCGAAAATCGAATGCTAAATGATGGTGACTAGACGATTTGAATGCCTTGGAAATCGAAAATCGACGGATCTTTGAGGGAAGCGAACTAATTTATTAAATTCGACGATTTTAATCACTCTGTTAAACCCTCGTAAAGTTGTTTATTTTCATCCTGATCCGTGATCAGCAAGTGAAGACTGAACACAGAACTGTGGAGGCTGCTGTTTTTCAGTGAGTCGCAGAGGGCCGAGGGTGTTGTCGCTGAAACTTAAGGCAACGTTTACAACTCCAGCCGAAAGTCGCACGAGGGCCGAGTCTCGACTAAAATTTTAGGATTCTGCTGTAGTAGCAGTAGCAGCGTGGACTGCCAAATATATAAATTCATAAATTGAGTTTTCATTGTTTTCTTATTTTAAAATGGATCGAATTCTTTATAATATTATGATGATGATTGTTTTCTATATATATTTATTTTAGTTATTAAATTTTTAAAAATTAATAAATATAATATATAAGTATAAGCTTTGGCATTAAGCTTTTTATATTACATAATTATTATAAACTTAGCATTATAAAAGATATTATAACTAAACATTTTAACAATATATTTATATTTGTTAATAAAAATATAATATTCCTCAATAAGCACTTTATATTAAATAATTAATATAAATGGAAGTATATATATCGAATTTAATGGCGAATTTTATCCACTATTATTTCCAAGCGATTTTTTTTCGAACTTCATCATTGTCGAATTCGAACACGAACTCGAACCAAGTGACTTCGAAGACATCTACTGGCTGTCACCCACTATCCTGGCAATGAAGCTTGATGAAGTCATTTTCACTTTTGTTAGACCCACTGGTGCTTCCAGTTTCTTGATCTTTTTTTGGAGATGGAGACAGAGATAGGCTTGGAGTGTTGCTAGGAAGGCTTCGCTCTTTCAGGCTAGGGTTTTGTGGTCAGTTATTTCTATCAAGGACCAAAATGTGCAACAACCCCCACAATCTGCTAGATGAGCGGACACTTGCCCCAAGAAAAACCTTGAGGTGGTGGGAAGGTGATTTGGTGGAAAATGCTAAGTTGTTTTCAGTAGGTAGAAGTCTGGTTGTGTAAATTGATTATTCTTTGGTTAGGCATGCAACTCTGATTCTTTTAAGTGTGGAATCTGAATTAGATTGCAGTGCAGGGGTAACCACAGGTTAAAGACAGATACCCGAGTTGGTGTACCTTAATTTATCTCCGCAACTCCACAGGCCCCACATGCAGTATACACTCGCAAGGGCACAATGCTTTATTGCAAGAGGGGGTTTCCCAGCTGAAGTTCCCAAATCTTGACTTATTGGTCAATTTGCGTAAATAAAACTTGTTTCTAGTGCGGAAGGTAAATTGCAAAAGTAAGGCTATGCTAAAACCTAAGTCACCTGACACGAAGACACGGGACACGGAGGACACGGAAAAACGAGTATCCGACACGGACACGGCGACCCCCGGAATCAGGACACGGAGGA